>JADDOH010016246.1:0-32326 GCA_016648135.1 Agrypnia vestita | reverse complement strand
GCGATCTTCGATCGATACAGCTCGATGAGTTCAAGAACAATTTCGTTTCCCCACACTGTCATCTTGACAGATACAGCGCATGCGTATTCACTTGTAAACATACCACGTGGTACTGACACTCCGCGTAATGTTGCAGTGAGCTCGCTCGGATATCGTGCGCATGGCAACGTTGCCACGGCACGTAGAAATGCCGCGCTATGTTGTGCGCGCCGTCGCGGAACAGCGCACGACGTTGCAACGTCACGTAGACTCTGTGCCGCGCGTGCTGTTGAGGGCCAATTTGTCCCCTAGTGAATACATGGCTTAATAGTGAACTGATCCTCATCATCATCATCATTCTTGGCACTGCAACCCTTGGTTGGTCTTGGTCTCCTCAATAATTTCCCTCCACTCATCTCGGTCTAGTGCCAGCTCTCTCCAGTTTCGAAGCTCTAAGGCAGAGATATTTTTGAGGACGTTGTCACTCCATCTTAATTTTGGCCTTCCTGAGCTCCTTAGTGAATTGATCCTAGGACCAGAAAATCAAATTGCTCGTTAATTGCAGGATCAAGTACTTGGGTGTCATAATTGACAGCAATCTAAAATATAAAAAGCAAATATATTCCACAGTCACTTGGATGAGAAAACTCATATACCTATTCATAAGGTTACGAAACATCTTATCAATAAACATGCTGAAGGTGGTGTACTTTGCGTTTGCCCAGTCCATACTACAGTATGGTATAGTTGGCTGGGGTGGGACCTTTAAGTCTAATATATTATCCTAGGACCAGAAAATCAAATTGCTCGTCAATTGCAGGATCAAGTACTTGGGTATCATAATTGACAGCAATCTAAAACGTAAAGAGCAAATATATTCCACAGTTACTAGGATGAGAAAACTCATATACCTATGCATACGGTTACGAAACATATATATATAAAGATATAAACTTATCAATACACATGCTGAAGGTGGTACACTTTGCGTTTGCCCAGTCCATACTACAGTATGGTATAGTTGGCTGGGGTGGGACCTTTAATTCTAATATACTACCAGTGAAAATAGTTCAGAGAGTAATTATCAATGTGATTTTGAAGAAATCCTCAATATTCCGAACAAGAGAACTTTTAAATATTTTTAACGTCCTAAATGTTAATGAAATCTATAAAAAATTTGCGATTCTTCAAATTCACAAAATGTACTTCAATAATAGTACATTTGGATGTTTTAGTAATGGACCGAGATCATCTGGAAATATTTTGATACCGAAATGTAATACTAGCACAGCCCAACACCATTTCTCCTATCAAGGAGTATCATTCTTTAATGCTCTTCCCAATGAAATGAAGAAGGAAAAAAATTATAGAAATTTTAAAACTAAATTGAAAAATCTTCTGTAAAAAATAATCACATTAACACAATGAAAAAAATCTTATCAAAAACAATCAATATATACATACTTTTCAATTTTATTATAATACCTTCTTAAATTTTAATTTTTATAACTTATTTTAACGTTTGATTGTTTATATCTTAATTACTTAATCCAATGTCTTACATTTTTTCTTCTTGTATTCTATATATCTTACTTTAATGTCTTAATTTTTATAACTTAATCTAAAGTTTCTTTATCTATATCTTACTTATTTAATCTGATGTCTTGGACTAATGATTTCATTAATAATAGACATATGTGACAATGCCCCCACTTTTAAACACGAGAATAAATTCTCATTTAAAAGTGGGTAAGCCTGTAATATAAATGTGTATTAATTATATTATATTGCCAAATAAATTAAAAAATTCATAAGTGGTTTTTGGCCTTAATACGTTCTCTTGTAAAATTAGAGTGCAAAGTGTAAGTATTTTAGGAACTGAAAGATATCATGATTTCACAATTCACAATAGACTTTTTTATCATAAATAAAATTATACTCAGGGTGTCCCGTAACTTATTTGTAATTGGAAAATTATTTTAATAATTATAAAAATATTTTTATTTAAAAAAATAAACTTTGGTGAGGTCTTCTTCATTCAATTATGAAAAGAAAACATTCTTTACACTTTGGGTGAAATATTGACAGTTACGGAGATAAACGATATCAAACTTTTCATTTTTTTTCAATTTTTCTGACTTGTCTTTTGGAAAACTTGGATATGACAAGGGACACCACACTGTTTTACTTGGATCATTGACAAAAACAACGGAAGAACAAACTGTACCAAAAACTTTATAATAAACCGTGTTTTTTATACCTCTAACATGATTTTGCAAGATTTATATATTTTTTGTTTGAATTTTGTGCAGTTTATTGAGTATGTTAGGGATAAACTTGTGAGGTGACACATTTTCCCCACATTGCGCGCTTGCATGAACCCACACACAAACCAACTTATTATATGACTACTTGACTACCTACTCATGTACCTATTGTGCTTATTCCTGTAAAATTACGGTTTCTTGTAATGTGCCAAGGGCTTTATATAATTATTTCACTGATATATATAAATTTCAATAGCTGTAACGAAAAACAAATGTATCAGAACATTTATTTAAAGAAGTAACCCATAAAAAAAAAGTTTTTAGTATACTCCCTTTCTTTGTAAAATATAACAATAATTAAAGACGAATTAAAACATATAACATAATACTAAACTTACAGAAATTTAATATATTTCTAATGTCAGATGTTTTGAGATGTCAAGATTTTGATAGATTCGATTATCATCAATATCGTACCTTATGAATTTCCAGCGTCAAATTATTTAATCAGAATCAGAATTGAGTAATGTAGAATTCTTCAAAACTAAGCGGAAATCTAAAAGAGATAAATTATTATTTGATTTTTTCCCAAAAAACCCAATTTTGCTGTCATCTGTGAACCAATTGTTTTGTAAATTTTCGAAATTCGTAGTGGTGTACCTATTAACCGACGGAGTAATTCAAATTTAGAAAATATTCCTCGACGTTATCGGGCCGCCGCGTTTTGCTAATCAAACTTTTCTAATGATTCCAATTTGAAAAAACCAATAAAATTTCTAAAAATCCGAAATTATACCATAACTAATAATTTTTTTAACGAAAATTTGATAAATCTTTTTGATCGTCGCCACGAGTCTGCTTGCCAAGTTTCAGCTCGATTGGATCGCGGGAAAAGGGTCAAAAATCGATCCAAAGTTTTTGTTGACGACAAGCAAGCAGACGCCACGAGTTAATATAAAGGGAGTAAAAATATATATAAATGAAATAATATCTATATTTGGGCAGGAATCTATATTTTTTTTACGCTTCAACAGGTCAGGAGGCCCAATTACAAAAGCGAAATACTTCACAAAACATCCAGGCTTGGGAAAATCACACAGATTAAATTGTGACCTCACCGGGAATCGAACCCAGAACCCTCGGTGTGAGAAGTCAGTGTCATACCCACTGCGCTACGAGGGCCGCCTATATATATTGATATTTTTTGAGGAGTACTAGCAATATGATCATAATGGCCGATGATAATTATGTATTTCTACTCAAATACGTGCTTGAAATTTTCTTCATAATAGGCAGGCATACAAAGCGAAGGATTTCAGATTAATAAAGCGAAAAAAGGGAACATAAAAATGAAATGGAATAAAAGAATACGAAGAAAATTTCATTATATTACGATGTTTGATTTTTTTACAAAACGTTGCTGGGATCCCCGCAATTCGCTTCCAGTGACAACGTACAATGGATTATTAATTATGCTTTCACGAAATGTAGATACATTTCGGCTCGCCGAAATGAATATTGAAAAATACAAAATCCACGCGCGAAATAAAGTCCGCGAAATTGTTATTTTTCAGCAACGCCACGGCCGACACAAAATTGTATTTATTGAGGCAATAAAGCCACTGTGCGTCTGTTTTGTGTCGGAAGTAGGAAACGTCACACTCCGCGTCACAAGTAACGTTACAATATCACGTTACTGCGCGAGTTACTGCATTATTTGCGTAACGTGCGACCTTAGGTTCCACTCTCCAGGGTGACCGGATTCAGAACCTTGTCTGTGCAATTTTAGTGCAATTTGGCGTATGTGTGGCAGGTCCATTTGTGAACAAATTAGGAAAAATTTAAAGCAGGTATTTGCCTAGTGAATATATTTAGAATAGGGTTGTGCAAAACTTGAGTTGAGAAAATTTCTTCTTCTTCTTTTATTGGATCCTTGATCTGTAATCACAGGTCAGTCCTGGTCTTGTGACGGGGACGTTCCGTCATATTCACTAAAATGCGCGAGAAATTTCTAGAGCGCGAATTGTTATAAATTTCGTAGAAGCTCACGCGGAGAGTCAGACTATTTTTGATATCGGAAAAGTCACACATGAAAGCGAAATGCCAGCGAGAACGGGTGTTAGGAAATAAATACGACCACAGACATGCGAATATTCAACTGACGAGTGTAAAATGTTTCATAGACGAACGAATAGTGCGAGATATCATGAATTGAAGATTTAAGTAAAATAAAAAAACTTTAATTTAAGTTTTTCATTTACCTCCCTCTCGATATCGTGACAATATCATAGATTTTTTCTTACCGAGCATTTTCTAAAAACTTTGCACACAAACTGTGTCTATCATATAATAACTGTCCTTTATATTTATATGTATCTTACGCAGAGAGTGTTGTAATCTGTCGTTTAACAGTTGTTTCACCAATCTCTATGACGTCCTGAAGTTGACTGAGTGCGCCAATTTAGATGTGAAATTTAATCCCTCGTGCTAGATATTTAGTTACTCCACGTTCTTTAGTGCAATCTAAATAAATTTTACATTTGTTATTAATTCATCGTAATCATTAATTTCCACCTACGTTGTTTTCTTTCCGAGACAAAAACGTTTGAAGTTGATTTTTTAGAGACTAAAGAAGTACGTGTTAGATTGCTTCTTCTTCTCCTTCTATTTTGTTAGATCTTCATCTGTATTCACAGGTTAGTCCTGGTCTTGTGACGAAGACGTCCAGCTCTCTCTCCAACTCTGGAGGTCTCCCTGATGGTCGGCGCCCCTCTGGAATCCCGCGCATCACGGCTCTGGGAATTCTTGTCTGGTCCATTCTCTCGACATGGTCCCTCCAGAAACGCCTTCACTGCCTGCACCGTCGTACAATGTCTTGTTTGTCGCAGGTTTGCGGATTTCCGCATTGGGTACTCTGTCTCTGAGGGTCTTGCCCGCAATGGGTCTTAGGGTCTTCGTCTCGGCAGTTCTGAGGTGTTTCGTTCTCACCGTGTCCGCTCTTTCTCTGATACGTTTGAGGAAACGATGGCACGAAAGAGATTGTGCCTTCAGAGGTAAAACTCGCTAAGTAACATTGGAATAGTTTAGAGATGAGGAGGTAGAAGCATTCAACATGAGGTAATTAAATTATGAGCTTTACCACTATATAACTATAAATAGATACGGAATATTCGCTTCCTGATTTTTACCTGGAATAGAAATAAAATGTTTATGTTGGTATTTATAACTTATTTTGCTCAATATTGCGATATATACCACTAAAGGGACGATATATGACGCAATTATCGACGGCGCCCGCCAAAGACGTTGGGGGACCATATTAACTAGATACCGGACCACGGACCTGATAGGAGCCTCAACAATCGTCGGGCTTGCATGCGAAGATGTATGGATATACGGGTAGTGTGGCGCTCTATCATCTCTAACTAACTAACTAACTAACCATCACGTCGTTTCCCCGCAGGGGTAGACAGAGAAGATTAAACGCCACACTCTTGCTTCGGCCACAATCATACGAGTTCTACGGTTGTTGCGGCTTTTAACGGAGCCATTCTCAAACCCTTGTTGTATGTGATCATGCTAGGTCTTTCGTGGACGCCCTCTATTCCTGTTGCCTTCAACACTCGCCTCGTATATTTTCTTAACCATCCTTTCCTCGTTCATACGTTCCGCATGACCAAACCATCTCAGCACTCCTTTCTTTATTCTGTCTACACTAGGCTGTCCCGACAATTTTTTTTTAGCTTACCTTGACACAAGACCTCTCAAAACTTGCGTAATTGAGCGTAGATTACCAAAATAATTTTTAAAATAAAATAAAATTACATCTTAGGGGTTCTACCAATCTACAAAGTTTTGAAAAATTGTCATTTTTATGGTGATATTTCGCTATACCTACTCAATTTTGGTTCCTGAACTAAATACAAAAAAATATTGACTTTTTATTCTATTTAGGTGTCTATCATCTCTACCCAGCTTATTGATGTAGTTGTTCTTGGTAGAGGTTCTAAAATATTTTGTGTGGCACCTCCCCAGCCAATCATTCCGTATCCTAGTATATATCCGCATCATTGACATTTGCGCTGGAATTCGCCAAAATTATATAATTTTCTGGTCCAGTATTGTTTGATTTCGGCTCGGATTTCCTCTTGCGTGCATCCGGGTCTAAGACTGTCTCACTTATCTATGTCTGTCTATCGAAACTGTCGCACTCATCTAAAATATTTCGTGTGGCACCTCCCCAGCCAATCATTCCATATCCAAGTATTAATCCGCGTCATTGACATTTGCGCTGGAGTACGCCAAAGTTATTTCATTTTCTAGTCCAGCATTGTTTGATTTCGGCTCGGATTTCCTCTTGCGTGCATCCGGGTCTGATACTGTCTCATTTATCTATGTCTGTCTATCGAGACTGTCGCACTTATCTAAAATATTTCGTGTGGCACTTCCCCAGCCAATCATTCCATATCCTAGTATTAATCCGCGTCATTGACATTTGCGCTGGAGTACGCCAAAATTATATCATTTTCTAGTCCAGCATTGTTTGATTTCGGCTCGGATTTCCTCTCGCTCGCGTCCGGGTCTGAGACTGTCTCATCTGGTGACTCCGCCCGCGAGGACTGGCGCTGCATGTCTTCCCCTCGAAGCGGTATTTTCCCCTCGAAGCGGTAAACACCACCTTTTTCACGGCTGCTCCTGCACGGCCCGATGGCATTGTTCGCCTCAGCGCCGTTTGATATGTGCGCCGTCACATTCGCCGGAGTACAAACGGCTTCATTAAAAATACACCGGTGGAATTGACACATTACCCCGCGTGGCAGATGAACGCGACAAGTGTCCTCCCCACCCCCACCCTTAACCGCATCCCCTCGCCCGCGACCGAAACTGCGTTAATTAGGACAATAGTTCGTATATTACTTGCGAAATATATTCTCTAAAATGGTGTTGCAATTTTGTGAGTTTTAAAAAAATATTTATTAGAGACACTAACAGGATAATGGGTGCGTGATACTCTAATAATAAAACATTATAAATGAAAACATTATACATGATACTCTAATAATAAAATTTTAACACTGTATTATCTATTTACTATGTGTTGAACGTACACAATATTGTAAACTATGCCTGTCTCAACACAGATATTTCTAGTGAGACAGACACAGTCCAAACAAAATCTTATAATTATTGTTAAATGGAAATGAATAAATAAAAAATAAAAAAAAACATTATAAACGACCCATTATCTCAATTACAAGTGTCTTTGGCACGCTTTAGTAACAAGTAGTTTTACATTTATGTACGTTTTATGAATGTACTGTGATCATATAAGAATATATAAATAAATAATTGATTTAATGGATCTATAGGTGAATGCACGTAATGATCCATGGAGAGATCCATGCTTGGAGTAAGCCTAAGAGATGAAGAAATTAGGCGCAGAACTAGAGTGGTGGATATCATGGATCGTGAAGCGAAGCTAAAATCGCAATGGGCAGGACATGTTGCAAGGCAGGATGCTACAAGATGGCCTCCCAGAGTTCTAAAATGGAGACCTTGGGAGAATAAAAGAGGCATCGGAAGACCTCAAAAGAGATGGGGCGATGATATAGTCGCTTTGGGGGGAAAGAAATGGCTACAGTTAGCAAACAACAGGGAAGAATCGAAAAAGAAGGAAAATGCCTGTATCCAGCAGTGAAAAGACGAAGGCTGATGAAGAAGAAGAAGAAGAGATAAGTGAATGGGCAACAAAGTTATTATATTAGGCATCGGAAGACCTCAAAAGAGATGGGCCGATGATATAGTCGCTGTGGGGGGAAAGAAATGGCTACAATTAGCAAACAACAGGGAGGAATGGAAAAAGAAGGAAGAGGCCTATATCCAGCAGTGGAAAGACGAAGGCTGATGAAGAAGAAGAAGAAGAAGAGATAGGCGAATAGGCAACAAAGTTATGAAGTGCGCTGGAGAAAATATTTAACTATACAGAGACTTCCAAGGCAAGTTAGTTGTCCAGTACGATGCTAAAAGGCCTGCACATAAAAAAAACTATGCAAAAACTTACTTTTTCACGAAATCACTGTCACAGTTTTCAGGAAAGCGAGAGGAAAGATATTGCACGTTGAAAATGAAATATATTCAAGCACAAGTATATTCTCATCCATATTTTATTTATCATTATTTTTGCTTACAAATTAAATCTCTTTTTCTTTTGTTTAAAATTTTCTATTCTTTCTTGTTGTATTATTCTTAACATGCATAAGTTTTTCTGTATACTAAGAATCAAGTCTCATTTTTTTGTTTAAATTTTTCATTCTTTATTGTTGTATTATTCTTAACATTTTTAAATTTCTCAGCTTACTAATTTAGTCTCTTCTTCTCTCATTTAAATTTTATTTATTCTTTCTTGTCATATTATTCTCAACATGCCTAAGTTGTTCTGCTAATAAATAGGCTTTGTTTTCTTTTGTTTAAATTTTTTATTTTATCTTAAAACAGTTTTATATTGGCCTTACAAGCCGAAACAGCTGTAACACTTAAAAATAAGTAACCCGCAGAACTTAATAATAATAATTATTAAAATTTAATTTATTTTAAGTTTCATTAATAATAATATTTATTAAATTTGATTAATTTTAAATTTCATTAATTACAATTATTAAAATTTAATTTATTTTAAAGTTCGCTAAAAATAAATATGGAGTTCTACAAACACAAAAACCATATATAAATTTTATATGCTTTTTTGCTGTGCTGTTGGTCTTCCGTGAATATTAAATAAATAAATATATTTTTTAATTAATTTAATATTGAGATGTAGAGCTGTATCGAGTCGAGTGTGCGAGGGTTATAATTGGCCCGCTTTCATTGGTTCGCGGAATTTGGCACTGACACGACGACTGCACTGATCATCGAATTAATTAATTACACCCCCCCACTTGCCCACCGAGCGATCCGCCACTGGAATTACGGCAGCCATCCAATCAAACCATATTGTTCGGAACAAACAAGTGTATTAAATACAATCCTCGTCTAATTAACATTGATTTAGGTATATTGAAATTAAATATTAATTTATGACCCTTTTTGAAGAACCAAGAGATATTCTTTTTTATGATTTTATGATTCAAAATTGCACCTGTATTACATTGTATTACTATTAAGGTTTTTTTTAATTTTTGTACAATTTCGATACAGATACGTATTTACTTAAATTACAGATTTATTCAGGAATATCTTGATTGATAATTGTTAAGTTTTTTGTCATAAGCACCAAAAACTCTCAAACAGGTCTGAAATCTTTAAGGTAACCCGACTATTTTTATCTATAAACATAATATACATCGAACTAAGAGATACAGAAAATAAGACGCCATTTTGCTTATACCTACCGTAGTTTTTACGAAAATTATAGTATTATTTTTTACTTTTATACGAGAGTCAGTTGAAAGCGAAATAAAAAAATATTTATATAATCGCATATTGTAAAAAAATATAAAATTATGTAAGAATAAGTACTTTATTCGCATTATTATTATTATTTTATCACACACAAACTAAACACATCACGTTTAAGTTAGTAAATAATTTTAAAGATATTATTTTAAGCGATTAATAGGTGTATGTAGTAGATATTATTCAAATATTTTAATATTTTTCTTTGTAAAACATCTTCCTGGATTGTAAGCTTCAATTCGATTCGAAAATTAAAAAAAATAAATGTATCTTTAATAAAATAACATAAAACAACACAATAAGAACCCGCATATAATAAAATAAGTACTTGTAATATAATAAAATAAGTAACTTGTAAGTAAATAAGTGTTTTGTACATTTTCCTAGAAAGAAAACGTGTAAAATGTGTCATACTTAATAAATAAAAGATTTTTTCTTATGATTATATTAAAAAAAATATCATTAGATTGAGCGCTATGTACAAAAAAATGCTATAATGGTTTTGACGTAATAGATGTATGTAGTAGATATTATTAAAATGTTTTAATATTTTTCTTTGTAAAACATCTTCCTGCATTGTAAGCTTCAATTCGATTCGAAAATTAAAAAAAATAAATGTATCTTTAATAAAATAACATAAAACAACACAATACGAACCCGCATATAATAAAATAAGTACTGTTTTGTACATTTTCCTAGAAAAAAAACGTGTAAAATGTGTCATATCTTAATAAATAAAAGGTTTTTTCTTATGATTATATTAAAAAAACATCATTAGATTGAGCGCTTTGTACAAAAAAATGCTATAATAGTTTTGACGTAATAGGTTTTTATAGATTCAAATTTTTAGAAGCCATCTTCTAGCAGAACTGCGTCCAATTGTTCTCAGTCGATTCTTTTTCGTCTTCCTGAGATCAGATAAACGACACAGTGTCTGCAAACGCGGATAATCAAGTGATGCTAATCAAACCACGTCAGGAACACGCCATCTGGTACACGCAGCACGCCACGGCCAAGATCGCACGTGTCTTGGGGATCATTTTCTCCGTGAAGGCCTCCACATTCCTCACATTCTTGCACACGAGCCGATAAAATTCCTTTCTTCTTGTGTACCGGTGATTAGAGAGCTATTATCGTTAGAAAAGATGTTTAAAAAAGCAAAGACTTCTGTCTTTGCTTTTTTAAACATTAATTTTTTTAATCTTTTCTATTATTATATATTATATATAAAGTATTATTATATATTATATATAAAGTATTAAAAAAAAAAAAAGTGCGAGCCTTACAGTAGTCGCATATGATGTAACATTTGACGTCTCACAATTAAAAATATCAATTGAGCAGCGACTGAAATTAACCTCAACATTTAAAAAAGTAACCTATAAAAACCAAGTTTTTATTATACTCCCTTTCTCATTTACTAGTTGAAACATTTTTTTTCGCTAAACCTACGCGTTGGGCTTCGGTCGGGCGACGCTACGAAGGGGAGTAATAAAAAATTTCCAAAAATCTAAAATTATACTATAATCAGGTTTCGCGTCTACTAGACGCGTTGAAATATTTTCATACAATTTAATTAGTTGTTCAAATTTCATTCAAAATTTGAAAAATCCAAAAATTTATTATTTTTTTTTAACGAAAATTTGTTAGATCTTCTTGATCGTTGCCATGAGTCTGCTTGCAAAGTTTCAGCTCGATTGGATTACGGGAAAGGGGTTTAAAATGGATCCAAAGTTTTTTCGTCAGACAAGAAGACAAGAAGACATGCAGACGCCACGAGTTAATATAAAGGGAGTAAAAAAGCCAAATATGGAAATATTTATTTGAATAATAATTCATTATTACTCACTTTAGATTAGAGAATTTTGGCGATGTCGATAAAACAGTATACTATTATATTTAAGAATTTGGTCATTAGAAAAGTATTCAATCCGGAATGCTTTAAAAATGGAATAAAAATGTTGATAAGGCGACATAATAAACAAATGTAAACCTCTCAAAATGATAATTTAATATCTATTAATATATTTAATATCTAAATCTTTCCTGAAGGCGTATATGAGTTTCCCATATCAGTTCATAAATGCCGCTGCTTCTGTAAAACTCTACACCGACGCTAGATGGCGTTGGTTACTGCGCGACTGTCCGCGCGAAGAAAACAACATATTTTTTAAACTTTGTAACAATTGTTCTGGTTTTTGATTGCGAACGTACATACATATAATAGATTCATAAATTTTGGAATCGCATTGTTCTCCGGGATTTTCACAGTTCATATTCTTATTCGCGTGTTATTTGTGACGTGGAAGAACCAAAAAGACTTTTCAAGATACCTGCAAAACAAAGTCGGCGATACGAAGATCCTGACAGGACAATTTTGTTCAGTGGCCATTTGTGGCTTAATTTGGTTTACTCATGTATCTTCTTCAGAGAGAGAAAACATAATTCGATTTTTTTTGCATTATCTTATTAAGGGGTATTATTATAGTTAAATATTAAGTTCACCAGCGGATGGCTATTTACAGTCCGTCCGCCTTCAAAGAAATAAATGTTTATCAGTTAAAAAAAAAACTACATAAAAGGTCGAAAAATTTTCGTTAACTTATTGCTCGCATAAATAATATAAACATCATTTTATTCACTAAATCAACGAGCACATAATATAAGAACAGAATCAATTTCGAAGACATTTTCATTATGTACAGCATTTGCCAAATTCTAAGTAAAGGGTCAAAGTTTTAAAAATTACCTAAAGAATATAATATTTTGGAAGAAACAACCCCCAAAAACATATCACGTGACATTTGATTTTGATTTAAGACTTGAACATCATAGCAAAGACACCAATATCCAATTTAAAAATCGATGTCAAAAATTTATAATAAGCAAACAGCGTATTTTATCAAAAAAACATATTTCATCGTAGATATTATTATTAAAAAATATTGATTGTATTATTTGTATATATGTACTTATATTATTTAATTAATTACACCAACATGTTTCATAAATACGTTTCCATCGTCAGGGTGTTGTGTAACAGTTATGGAAAGATATTTTCGAAACATGTTGGTGTACTTAATCAAATAATATAAGTAGATATATACAAATAATACAATTAATATTTTTTTTAAATGTCAATCTACAATGCTGCTGAATCAATGAAAAAAAAAAATTATTATTAGTAATACTTATATGTGCAAAACTTAAAAAAATCTACTCAATACTTTTGGAGACATTTTCTCCGCCAATTTGAAAATATAAGTTGAAAGAAAATCGCACAACGCTTCATGCTGTGCCTATTCATTACATCAGATCGCGTATTGGGACACGCAGTAATCCATCACGCAAATTAATAAAATATAATACGTTGCTTCGAATTCTATGCCACCGTGGATCGTAATTCAGTCACTCCCTTATAAAAAACAAATGCGAACCATGAAAGCAGTGCGCCAATTTGTTTCACAAAAGCCTACAAATGGGATGTATCCACGGACGAGGGTAGGTACCTGGCCCGAGAAGGCTTTACGCTACTCGAATCGAACAAATTGATTCTATTGAATTTTGTATCAAATAATAGTCATTTCTTACGTGGAGGCCTCTCGTGTTGCCTAGGGATGGTTTATACCTCGTGGTAATATTCATATGTATTGTAGAGTGTTATTTTTGAAAATCTTCACGCAAGTGTCGCAGGTTTTGCAACACCACAGTACTGCGAGCCAGTGCTTGGTACAATCAATAAATCATCAATCAATATATTATATATATATAAAAAGAAACCCGTGTTTCCCTATCCGCCAAGTTTTCTCCACAACCAGCCACAACCCCCACCGGCGGTTATGGTGGTGGATAGCCCTTAGTGTCACATCGAAAATATGCGAGTTTGGTGGGGGTGGCTGTGCGTGGGTGGGAGTGGGTGACGAAAATGTGCTTTATAGCACACTGTTTTGTTATGGGAAGGCCCCAAATGCTTCAGATTGTTTCAAAATAGGCGCGCCGACTGTGTCGGTGAGTCTAGAAGGTTCCGGAAAAACCTGCTCTCGAAAGTTCTGGGAGGAGAAGGTTCTAGAAAATTTGGCGGAATTTAGGAGAAGGTTCCTGTCGCTTTTAGGCTTTTTCAGGCATGTTTTAAAGGTTTAAGATAGTATGAGATGGTGATAGAAGATGTTGTCATGTAATTATTGTCATCCACTTATTACAAGAGATTATGTACGTAATTCTTTTACCTTTTCGTTTCAGTATTATTAGCAACATTAAAAAGTGTTACAGATAATCTTAGCTACAATATAACCACACACAACCTTATTTGTTGTTTGTTTTTGAATATGAAAAAAGTTTTCAAGTCACATTGCAAAACGTGCCCTAAAGTAATGTTTAAATGTACACACATAAATGACAGTCACAAGTCACCCCTATTTCGTTTCATTTTCCGCTCGACTAAATGGAAAACAAACAAATTTTCCGCCCCGTCAATACGCAGAACCTGTGAATAAATTCTCCCTTATTTATTGCACTGACATTTTTAAAAATACAAGGTTTTAACATTATTTTAGGGACACAACCCCCAGAAGCCAGCCCTAGAGGGTCAAATAAAATATATTGTAAAAAAATAATTGAATTACTGTGTTTCTACACCCTCAAGAGATTTGTGAAAGTTTCCCTTACTTTTCGATCATGATCATTTAATACCTAAACCTATACCTATATATTCTGTTATCAGAAATTATCTCTTATTAAGCTAATGTTAACAGATCAAAACTGTATAAAATTATAAGGTAATAAGCCCATAAGCTTGAGTTTTGGCTCATATTATGAGGAGTATAATGTCTTTAAAATGTTAAACGTATAATTAATTTATTATTAAAACATTATTATGTATCTACTGTATAAATAAATATAATAAATAAAGTAAGGTGTTTTTTGAAGGCATAGAACTTTAAAATGAAATAAAACACATAAAAATCGTGGTATTGGCCAAAGGATTGGCTTTATTAGAAGACAATTCTACGACATTAGTGTTTAATTATAGGTTGCTTCCTTACGATGTTTGTTTGCTTTACAACAATTTTTCTCCAGCGATAGCCAATTTGGCAGCTGATTTGTGTTGAACACGTGTCGCATCAATATTCTTACTAGTTTTAAATTAAGCTAAACGTTTGAGCTGAATGAAAATAGGAATAACTTAATGGTTTCCTGGTACGGGGCTCCAAACACCGACCGCCAAATCACTAGGAGAGCGTCATGACCACTACACCAACAAGCTACTCACGCTATCCATATTATCAATAGACTAACGCCAGAACAGAAGTGGCTCCTTCTCCTTCTCCGAGATGGGCGCAGCTGATGAAGATAACACCAGAGATCACTTTATTTTAATTTTTTTTATAAAAAGTTAGAGTTTTAAATTGCTACAATTTGTTAATTTTTGAATGAGTGATGTCTCAAATTACTCTTAGAAATTTTTTAAAGCATTTTTTTTTCAATAATAGGTTAAGATCCTGTATCCCTTTAACCCCGTATTACCCAAGAAAGGAGCAGTACAAAGTCGATCAGGTGTAGAACCTTTTGGCTTTAAAATACTTTCAGTGGACAGTTGTTGAAGGAATAGAATGGTCACCAACATTCCATGACAACACGGTGCCTTATTTCAGGTAGGCAGAGAAGAATGTGGGGTATCTTCTTGGGGTGTCTACGGTACGGTACTTACACATATATCTATGTACCTACAATTTGTATTCTTGTCACCATTAAGGTACGGATACACATGCTCATTAGTAGCATGTGTGTACGCATTGCTAGTAATAAGCATGCTCATTAGTGGCATAATCAAAAATCAACCGCTGATTTATTAGCATGCTAATGTCATTCACTATGAGAAGGAGTATCTTTTGAGCATGTGTGAACAGGCTTATTATGAGCATGCTTATGTCATTCGCGGCTAGTATCGATTATCAATGCGACCTTCTCAGTCCGCGACAGATGAAACAAATATGGCGCGTTGGGGAGATGATAAAATATTACTTTTCGTGACTTATTATAGGAATCACGAATGTGTGTGTATAACTCGGTCACCGTTGTGTAAAAATAATATAGCAAGAAATAATGTTTATG
Source organism: Agrypnia vestita (assembly GCA_016648135.1). Classification (NCBI taxonomy): domain Eukaryota; kingdom Metazoa; phylum Arthropoda; class Insecta; order Trichoptera; family Phryganeidae; genus Agrypnia; species Agrypnia vestita. The sequence continues at coordinate 16,517 of JADDOH010016246.1, read as the reverse complement.
AAACTTTATTAAAAGACATGGATGATTCAAATCTTACATTAAAAATTATGAAAAGTAAAATCAAAAATATTTTGATTTATTCAGTTTGCAGTTTCCATTTTGAACAAGAACGTCTCTATTCTATGACAAGAGCATGCCATTAATAAGCATGTGTGTTTGATTGTTAGCTTTGAGCATGCTTATTTATAAGCATTCTTAAAATAAGCATGCTAAAAATTAGAAAGTGTGTACAGTTGTTAGGGCATGCTAGTTTCGAGCACGCTAATGAGCATGCCAGTAATAAGCATGTTTATCTATACATTTACGATCCATAATACTCGCGCCACTCGCGAGCAGTCACGCCCCGTCAGTTCCGAGACAAAAAAAACTGAATTTCACTTTTTTTTTCAGTCGTCCGTACTACAATACCAATCTTAAAGAGTTACATCTAGTGGGAGCCCATTGTATACCAAAAATAACAGATGCTTTTGAGACTACGATAGCAAACTATATATACAAAATATATATATACAAAAACTGATATATTGATTTATGAGTCCCCTGATATTGCACTAGATTCTGGGCTTTCTACTGGGAAGATTGAACACAAAAAATTCTACAGATATGTTGAATTAGATACTCTTTACCAATTTATCTCGGTTATTCACAATTCTCAACCTAGGATTACGAATTCGAATGGTCAGATGCTACGTGTTTTCAGTATTATTCTATGGAATGGAAGCATGGACGCTTGTCGAAGAACTGATAAGACGACTTGAGGCATTCGAGATGTGGATCTACAGAAGAATTCTCAAAATAAGCTGGATGGACAGAGTTACGAATGAAGATGGTATAGCTCGGATGAATAAAGAAAAAGAAGTTATTAAAACAATTAAAATCCGAAAAATTAAATATCTAGGACACGTGATGAGACATCCAGAGAAATACGAGATCTTGCATCTCATAATGCAAGGAAAGATTGCTGTTCCGGGCCGCAGTAAACAAAGTCCGCAAAGCCAACATGATAGCCAACGTCCCTTAAACGGACAGAGAAGAAGAAGAAGAATCTACCGTAATGATGATTCTACTGGCCGGTGTAAAGTCTTGTAACAAATAATAAAATAAATGCACAAAATACGTAAGATTAAATTTGTTCCTTTTACGTAAAAGTTTGTATCGCAGAAACTTTTACATATACAACTTGTCCATAGATATCAAGACAGCCTAAAATCCAGAAACTATCAAAGATAATTTCCCGAACAAAAATGCTGCCAAATTTGAAAATTCATTAACTGATTAATTTTAAAATCTTCAAGGATTGTTTCAGATTTAGTGTCCCTGTTCAATATTCAACATAATTTCAATTTTAAACACAACTTTAAATACTATAAAGTGTGAAATTTACAAAGTTCATCGAGTTTAGGTGGCCTACTAGCAATTTTGAGAAATTTAATTCTTAACCGATTTGATTTCAGTAAATTTCAGCACGTATGAAATTTTGAAATGCTCTAATCGAGAGGCCATTAACAACCATACTTAACAGTGGTATAGTGAGGATCTATACATTGTGAATTGAAGTCTGATGTGATACTCTTAATTTTGGAAAAAAATGGTCCCCGAGTATAAAAATTAAAGCCTTATTGCGTGTGCATTGCAGTGAGAATGGTAAAAACCAGATTTTATTAGAAGTACCCCGGAATAATCAATTTTGTTTTATCAAAATATACGGCCATTTATTGAAACATTACAAATAAATATTAAGTTTATAGTAAATAGAAAGAATAAAGAAAGAAAAAATTTCTTAATAGAATATATAGAATCATAATTTATAATGGAATAAAACAATGCAAAAATACACATTGCTTCAAAAACCAAACTGTCCACGAATATTTACAATGGAGTACATGTCTCATTATTGATCCAATGTATCTCGATGAATGTGCGTATTTGTCTGTGTATTTGTATGGATCTGCCGGTCGCGGGAGATGGTACGAAAAGATGCGGTCTCTCCAAATTAACAGGCTTACTCGGAAAAACATAAGGTCGCGGGAGAAACCCATAATTGTATATTCTTGTTATTTTTCCTCAGCATTCATCTTTCCACTGCTGGGGTAAAGGCCTGTTTCATACCCTTCTATCCTTCGTTGTTATTTGCTAGTTGTAGCCATTTCTTCCCCCCCACAGCGGCTATATCGTCGGCCCATCTCATGAGGTCTTCTGACGCCTTTTTAATTTTCTCAAGGTCTCCATTTCAGAACTCTGAGAGTCATTTTGCCATTTTAGTTTTGATACACGATCCATGATATCCACTACTCTAGTTCTGTGCCTAATTTCATAATTTCTTATTCCATCTCTTAGGTTTACGTCAAGCATGAATCTCTCCATGGATCGTTGTGTGCATTTGAGCTTTTCTACACTTTTCTTTGTAAGAGCAATCGTCTCCTCTTCATACGTCGTCACTGGCAGTATGCACGATTCAAATGCTTTTTTAAAGCTAATAGGGATCTCTTTGTTATCGAAAATATGTTTGAATTTGCCAAAAGCAACTTGGTAATTCTGCTGTTTGGTTTTCTCTGTCGTTGTACATTGTGATACTCTATTTGTCAATTGACGCCGGCGTTTTAAAAGAAACACCGAACTTCCCACACGGAAGAATAAGCACCGCACGTTACAACGGGTGAGTCTAGCTTCCGCCGAGCTCGGAGCCCTTCTCGCGAGTCCGCCTCGCGTGCGCTCCGCCTGGCGTGAGCTCTGCCGCCTTTTTGCTGCTGGAAGCGGGCTCACGGCCGTCGCGGGCGAGTGCACCTGCAACCTGTGGCTCGCGTCACGTGGCGAGCAGCTCTGACGCCGCGGAACTGAATTCTTAACGAGACTGTCGGCGCGCTGCCCGGGAGGCATTGATCGATCGGCAGTATTTTTTACAAGGAATTTAGTACTGGCTGAGAAAATGGGATCGTTGTCGGGTTTGGTACAAAATTCCAACAATAATAAACAACAAACAATAAACAAAATATTAAAAATGGTCTATGATCTGAAATACCAGACACCAACTGAAACTGTATACCATATAACACAACAATTAAACATCGAAAGCATTACAAAAATCGAAACACTTAAAATCATTCACAAACTAGCAATTGGCGAAATGCAAGACAAAGACATAAAATTAAACAAAATACACGAAAAACACCAACACAACACTAGAATGGCTCAAAACTATCACATAACACACGCCAAAACAAAAACAGGACAATCCCGACTAATTTGCAACGGACTTAAACTATACAACGACCTGCCAGAACAGACCAAACAACTGACCACTGACAATTTCAAAACAGGTGTGACAAAAATATTAAAACTCGGCCAAATATAAAAAAATTCCTTTGTATCTAAATTATATTATTATATTTTCTTATATTAATAATGTAAAAATGTTACCCATAAACCTCCTAGGTTTCCATTACTTTTTAAATAAAAAATAAAAAAAAACTCTGTCACAACATAACATGCATTTTTTGTTACTTATTAAATACAATTAAAACCTCATTTTTTACAGTTTCTAAAACTTGTGATCGTATTGGGTGGAGATATCTAGTTACAGCGATCTGCCGGATGGACGAAGAACATTTAGATCACAACTTTTTTGGATGCCCCATCAATGACCGTTATTCAAATTTTATTCAAGATCTTTCTTATTGCAATATTCCATTCCCCATCAACATCCCAACCCTCTTATCTTCCAATGATCAAATCACTTTAAAACTACTAACAAGATTCCTAAAAGCTTACAGCATAAATCTATAAAAATTAAATGAACTTGCATTAAGTACCCCATATCCATTTTCATTACTAATACAATTGAATCATCTAAACAGAATCATGTTTATCCTAAAACGAATCGTTTCTAATTTAAATTTCTAAAATAAAAGAGAGAAAAAATACGTAACCATGACACTCACTGCCAACGAAGAAACACACCTGTTTTGTGGCAAGAACACCTCATAGGGGTGAAACGCCAAGAAAGAAGTAGAAGAATAACGAAGTCAAAGGGTGGAGATATCTAGCTACAGCAATCTGTATAACGAAGTCAAAGAGCAGACAAACAAATCAGCGGTTATCTCCGGATGCTTAAGAGACACTGCACGGGTCAATGCTAGTGGAAAGCTAAGTCACACAAAACATGCATTAGACCTATCGTGGCATACGGTATCGAAGCAAGAGCGGACACGGTAAGAACTAAACACCTCCTCAGAACTACCGAGAAGACCCTACTACCCACTGTGGGCAAGACCTTCAGAGAAAGAGTATCCAATGCGGAAATCCGCAGAATTACGCAGAATGCGACATACAAGACATTGTAAGATGGAGCAGGCAGAGAAGGCTCTTCTGGAGGGACTATGTCGAGAGAATGGAGCAGACGAGACTTCCCAGATCCGATATGCGCGGGATCCCAGAGGGGCGCCGACCGCCAGGGAGACCACAAAGAGACGGAGACAGAGCTGAACATCCTCGTCACAAGACCAGGACTGACATGTTAACACAGATCAAGGATCTAACAAAAGAAGAAGAAGAAAAAGAGATCGTTTAATTATGAGAAGGTATCAAAAAAGCCATATTATTAAACAAAACAAAAATTACAATTTTTAAATACCACTACGTCACGAAAATGGACAGGGACAGTGTAACTACAACAAAAAAGAGAATGTCCCGTATACGAATAATTACCTCCGCAAAAAAATTTGTCCTCAGTGAATTGAAAAAAAATGGCAAACCACAGACAACCAAAATATTAGGTCCTTACATATGAAATTGGCGTTTTGCCGTACTGGCAAATTTGATCTCAAATATCTTCTCTTTGGTTAGGAATTCCGAATCCAAATTTATACAGCTATTTACTCATGTATTTGTGTTTTGAAAATTATAATTCATTTGTTTTTTCCTCAATTGTTTTTTTCTTTGCGTCACTCAGTTTACAAAATGAAAAACTTGAAATATCGCGTTATTTACGAGTACGAGTTCCACCGTGGCACCAGTGCTGCAGAAACGGCTCGAAGGATTAATGATGTGTATGGCGACGGTGCCGCAAAAGAAAATACAGTGCGTTTTTGGTTCCAACGTTTTCGTTCTGGAAATTTCGACCTGCAGAACAAGCCCCGTGGACGCCGGAGACCAAAGTTGATAATGAAGAATTGAAGGCTATTGTGGAAGCGGATCCATCGCGAACCACATCCGAGTTAGCTGCAGGCTCCTGCCGAACCAGCCAAACCATGCCCCAAGCGAAAATTGACTCCAAAAAAGTTACTTGTGAGCGTGTGGTGGACTAGTGCTGGTGTCGTTCACTACAGCTTTCTTAAATCTGGCCAGACGATTACGGCAGATGTCTATTGTCAGCAACTGCAAACCATGATGGAAAAGCTAGCTGCTAAACAACCGAGGCTGATTAATCGCTCTAGGCCACTGCTGCTTCATGATAACGCTAGACCACACACTGCACAACAGACGGCTACCAAATTAGAAGAGCTTCAATTGGAATGTCTAAGACATCCACCGTACTCTCCGGACCTTGCCCCAACAGATTACCATTTTTTTCGAAATTTGGGTAACTTCTTGCAAAGGAAAAAATTCAACTCCGATGGGGCAGTCCAAATCGCCTTCAAAGATTTTATTGATTCCCGTCCGAATGGTTATTTTAGTAAAGGGATCGATGAACTACCTATGAGATGGCAAAAGTGCATAGATAGCAATGGTACATACTTTGATTAAATAAATATATTATAATAAAAAAAAATCGGCTTTATGTTCCTCCCATACTAAACGCCAATTTCATATGTAAGGACCTAATATAAAGACACGAACTAACAAAAATTTATTTTTACAAGCTGTGGTTAATGTGATTTGATTCATGATTGGATCTTTCTTGATTCTCCTCATGAATTTGACGCTCGAGGTTTATTATTACTGATATTTGTTTATTTGTATTTGGATGATTTATATATTTTAGTGCCGTTTTTGTGAAAACCCACCACAAGGGCACTTTTCAAATAAACATTATTTTACTGGTCTTATTTACTATACCTTATACACTGGGTGACATGACTATAGTCGAGTGGGCCATGAAGAGAAAGATGTATTGGCAGAATGAATACTTGGAGGGGAGACATTAGATGCTTATGTAACGGTATGATTACCTAAACACTTGCATATTTAGTTGTTTTTTGAACTGCGGTAAGCTGGCTGTTTAGCTCAGACTTTTTGGTAGTTTATTTCATAACTTTGATCCAGCCATCGCGACGACATGGTCGTCGAAGTTTGTTTTGTGGATGCGATATAATTCAACTAACTTGTATTAGATTTTGATGGTGAGCGACGTGTTTACTATTATTTGCGGCAAATGGAATGCAAAATTTTGTGATATATTGAGGGGCCATGTGGTGAGTAGTGTTCAGTATTGTAAAGCAACTTATATTCAATGCTCTCTGGACATCTAAAATGGTGTGAGATTTGACAAAATTTGATAAACCGATAGTAAGTCTGGCGGCGGCATAGTGCAACGTAAAATTATAGAAGTCTCACAGAGACGAAGCTAATTTATATATGAGAAAAGTAGACAGAAGTCTCTTATATGAGCTGGCTTAAGTGATCACTCAACACAATGCAACGTTCACCAATTCCATCGTAAAAACATCCACACATTATCAAATTTTGTAATTTTGTATGTATATTCGAATCAAGAACCTTTCATGTATATTACTATGGTCTCTGTTAGAGATACCTGTTTACTTTTTTCTCATTAACAAGTTAGTGTACACAGCTTTCGCATCTAGTAATGATACCTCTAAATTTAATTTTTTAAAGTGAGTTTTTTTTAGCAATTTTCTTTTAACGTATACATATATTATATTCTTTCGAACTGTTAAACATATCTGCTGGAACACCGTTTTTCTGTTGTAAAACAGTGCATTTGAGGGCTTTGTTAAGATATAGGGCTCCCAAAATGCGATGTGTACCACAATCAGGCTCTCTGTGATTAAATACCTTTAAACATTAACTAAAAATGCCTGAATTTTCGAGTTCCTTTATTATGTATCCTCGAGTTTGCTTTGTTGAAAGATCGTTAGCTTAGTATTTATGGAATCGAGTATTGCTTAACATCTCTACAGATTAAATATATCCAGACGTGTCATTTAAGGACACGTTCTAGTATAGTAATTATTAATGCCTTGGATTAGGTAAGATTAACGCTTTCGAATATTCATGAATATAAGATGGGCAACCAACGTCGAAGTATTCTGTAAAGTAAATTGGATTAAATGGATCAAAAGTTTGATGGATAAATGCTTCTGTGCTCAAAGGTATCAACATTCAGAAATGTAAATTATCCTAGCCCGTGAATAAATCAAGGGAAACTGCGGTGTGAAGGTTAAATAATCAGATCATTATTTTTTTGCTGTATGATATTGACCTGTATATTGTTGGCCATTTTAGAGAATCATTAGAAACTGCTTGAAAGGTTAAGAAGTCAATCGATGATACGAATAAAGCGCGACATAACCGCAACATATAGACGTACCACTATAACTTGGCATGCGAGGGAGGGCGTGCCTGTCGCGTAACAGAAGTTGTAAGGGTGTAAATTTATTACACAATACATACTGTACAGAATGTCTGGTGACCGGTGTCGTATTAAATACAGAAATTTGGTCAGGCAGCACTAAAAAAACCGTGCAGTAATGGCGGCCGTTCTACCTGTCAAACTGTCACATGGTAATATCGGTCCATTATTCGCTTTTTCAGCTTCGCAAAACTTTAATACTTTATTGGCAATTGTTCTTGCACCACCCCGGACTGTTTAGGATGTTTTGGACATAATAATTCAGTGTATATTGGTAATAAAGATGTCACAGCTCCCGACCAAATACAAAATTGAACTAAATGACAGAGCGAGGGGTTACCGCGGGTGCGGGCGGGGCGGGTTTTAGTTCAAAATTCGCCGCACGCCAAGTTACGTTGGGCAAGCAATAGAAAAGTTCATTATGACAGTTTAGTGATCCCATAGAAGCGACAAGCGGCAATTGAACATAGCTAGCGTAATGCATTAGTAGAGTACCTCCCGGGTATGGAGAAGTATTACTTTTATGTATATATGACATTCATCTAGTCAAAAAAATATGGAAGCCACACTATACAGGGTTATTTGGAAAACATTAATAACCTCGCAGGACTATATTCCTCCCTTGATTGTGAGTCGAAATTGTTCAAGCTATTGTGACCTAATATTAATAGTTAAGGAGATATGCGACATCAAAGTTTGCATTTTTTTTCAATATTTCTGACCTATTTTTTGTAAAACGTTGGACTATCATTACAGTAACTCATATCGATTACGAAAAATTCAGTCGTTTCAATACACGTTAAATAAAATGATAAAACCCTGAAAAAAATCCAATTGGAATTCGAAGATTTTTATTTTTTGTTTGACTTGTGTTAAAGGGAATGAATTTTTAATATTCAATATGAGTTACTATGATGATAGTCCAACGTTTTACAAAAAATAATTCAGAAATATTGAAAAAAAATGTAAACTTTGATGTCGCATATCTCCTTAACTATTGATATTAGGTCATAATTGCTTGAACATTTTCGACTCATAATCAAAGGAGGAATATAGTCCTGCGAGATTATTAATATTTTCAGAATAACCCTGGATGTATAACGTTTCATGTGAATGAGATATTCCAACCATAGCCGGTGATAGCGTAATTGTATTGAATAAAATACGCGACATACATTAATACCATTTATACAACTTTGCAAATTTGTTAGATGTGTGGTCGATAATGAGTGGAAACGGTGAACTGTGTAAAGTAAGCCAGCCAATGATAGGTCGTAAGCCCAAAAAACTGCCAAATAACTTTCCCCTTATAATTATTTCTAAATTTAGTTAATATTATAGTTTGTATATTAACTGGCATTTAACACTTTCATTCATAAATCTATTACTAATATACCATCCATAATAACCTACATATTTACATTTACATCTAATCTAATCTATGGTACAATCTATAATTAATGAAACATCTTATTCTCTACAATTCTATACTATGTTTACAATAATAATAGCATTTGTTTTTAAATTCATTCATCTAATTTATAATCTTCGTGTTTTCTGGCATCTCATCGTATATTTTTACACCTCTGTATATTAGACAATTGTGTGTATATACTTTTTTCTTATACGGTGTGTTTCGGGTGTTATATGTATGTACATCACTATTTGCAATAATTTTGTTCAAAAAATATTTTGACAATTTGTCATTGAAGATTTTATGTATAAATATGAGAATATGTATTATGATGATCCCTGTGTTCTTAAAAATTTGAGCATACTCAAAAAATATTGTTAATGAAACACTTTTTTAACTCCTGTGTGTCGGTGATGTAACGTAGGTCTACCTGTCATACAAAATATGAAATATCTACCTTATTTACGAAAACTAAAACGTCAAATTTTTTGTAATCATCAAATAGACATTTTCACACCAAAATTACTAAATTAAACTGTTTCGAATGTACGGATTTGTTAATTAAAAAATATTTATTCATTACTCTCGTATTTTCGGCCAGTGTGCAAGAGAGAGCAGAATATTGTACATCGCAGTTAAATCGAGCAAGAAAGAGCACGACAATACCACACATTTCATGTAGGACAGAGATGGCGGTTGCTTGAGTTTCGGCGAAAGCAAAAACAATATAGAAAGAGTACGGTAAAGTCGGGTAACACGCGTTAGACAAAGACGGAGTGCAGGCGACTGAAGCGAGCTGGCGACCGCTTCGTTGTATTCAGTTGCTAATGAAACGTCGGCGGGAGCGCACGCAAATTCAATTTGCCATAATTTTATAATAATTTACTAAAATAATGCAAATATGTATGTTTACCTTACATAATTATATAAAGGGATCGTTTAAAAGTCTTACCTGTATCGTATTTATGTATATTTTATCACATATTAAAAACTATCCCGATTTTTAATCAGGTAACGCTGTGTTACTCCACCGTCCCCAAAGTTTTTTTTTAGCACAGTCTTTTAAGAGTTAAAAAACACGAAAGATTTTCCCTCGTTCACGAAAATATGAAAAGCAGCGAATAAATAAAATGGAATGATTCGATCTATCAAGATCATATCCTCGTAATCCCGCTCTCCTGGGTGTACAGGCAGGGAAGTACTTGTACCCTGGAAGATATGCAAGGAGACTAGCCAAGGGTTGCGAGGGAACTTGAAAGAGTTCAGGGCTCGCCTGATCTGTCAGTGTAATATGAGGTTGCCGCGCAATTCCCACGTTCCTGGCGCCCATTCATCATTTCACCCCCGAGGTCAAGAAGGTATTATTTTACAAAGGGCGAACTGAGGGGGTCGCAAACCAGCGGCACTTGTATCATTTTTTTTTTTCTAAAAAAAAAAATAGAGATGTGAACACGAAATACGTGTCACATCAATATTCTTACTATTTTCAAACTAAGCTAAACGCTTGTGCTGTGTGGAAAATAGGACTAACTTGCTAGTCTGGAGTGAGGTTCGAATCCGCAACCTTTGGATCACGAGGCCAGTGTCCTAACCACAAGACCAACAAGCTACTCAACAAACGAATATTTAAATCAAAATATTCGTTTCAAAGCGAGAACGCCTTTAAAATCTTAAAATACGACCGTCACAAAATCAACGACATTTAATTAAAATTGTGTTTCAATCTTTGTAGATGAATCTATACATTTTATGTAGATTACGAATTGTGTAGCCATATTTTAATAATATGTTTATTTATCAAATATGTAGTGTGGTAGACAGAATAAAGAAAGGAGTGCTGAGATGGTTTGGTCATGTGGAAGTATGAACGAGGAAAGGACGGTTAAGAAAATATATGAGGCGAGTGTTGAAGGCAACAGAAACAGAGGGCGACCGCGAAAGACCTGGCACGATCAGATAAAACAAGTGTTTGAGGATGGCCCCGTTAAAAGCCGCAACAACCGTAGAACTTGTATGATAAGATGTATGAATGTGGCCGAAGCAAAAGTGGTGTGCCAGGACAGAAGAGTGTGGCATTCAATCCTCTCTGCCTACCTCTGCGGGGAAACGGCGTGATGGTTAGTGAGTTAGTTAGTTAGCAAATATTGGATAAAAATGCTCTCAGGTTTTCACGGCCGTTCAGAATGTCCTGTGTGCAGTTTTCTGGGATACTCTGCCATGTATATCAGATATTATATTGTAGGGTCCCTAAACAGCCCTGGGATCCGCAACGTCGGCTAGAGAGGTCAAAGGTGATATACACGGCTGAATATCCCAGAAAACTACTGACGTCCTTATTATTAACATTACACTAGAATACGCCCGTAAATTATTTCAATTTTACCTCCTTTTTAGACCATTTTGCATATTTTCAGAATATTTTGAGAATGTTTAAATTTTTAAAGAATATAATACCGGATTTAACGTATACCAGTATACCTCGTAAACCCCTCATTGATTTGGAAGAATGTCAAACACACATAAATTTAAATAATGTTGCTTTAAATACTCCAATCAAAATGTATATATCTCATTACCAATGGTGACATCTGTACTGGTTTATGGGAACGACAAAGTTTTTGGCTGCAGGTGGCGGTAGTAAAAATACAATACGAAATCATAAACGAAACATGGTGTGCAAGTTAAACATGTATACCTACAGCTTACAAAAATTTGATAGATGTGGTGGCCTGTCATGGGTGGAATTAGGAACGTTACTATGTATAAAGTGATCACTTAAGCCAGCTGTACGATAGGTCGTAAGCTCTAAGAACACCCAAAAAGACTTTGCATACCCAATTTCCCATATAAAAATAGTTTCACCCCTACGAGACATCTATAATACATCTTGATTTAAGAAATGTTTTTTCATTGGTGTACGTGATGCGATTTGCCGCGTACGTTGGGAGGATAGCGGGAATATTTTACGAGAAATGGGATTAAGAATAGGAAGGTTAAAAAGAATGACGAGAGGAGAAGTGGACTGTATTGGTCGAGGAAGGCAGGGACGTTTCGACTCACCTTTGTCTCTCGGCGCCCTTTCCAGATGTCACGTCACCTAACACTCGATTCACTCGGTTACCCACCAGCATGCGATAATGCACACTTAATTAAAAGATGACAATTTACAGGGCAGGAAGCGAAAAATCTGTCCTGTCATTTCAAAAACAAAATGGCGAAACTCGTCGAAACGAAAGGTAAACTGATACTATGGAAGGTAGGATGAATTTCGATAGAGACAAATCAGTGTTGTCACATAAGAAAAAAACAATATTCTGTGAAAATCGATTCTGTGCCAACGTGACGTCACGAACATCGAACAATTGGTATTGGAAATTTTTTTAAAACTATCCCTCAAGGGGGAATTGTTTTAAGGGAGGAAGTGAATAAATGAATATTGTTTCAACTGTTCCTTAAACCGTTTTCGCCAACATAACTTCAGAAAGTCAAACCGAAAAAGTGTTAGACCAAATTTCTGAAAGAAGTGAGGCAATAATTTCAATGGACCCTCTCGACAGGGAATAATTAAAAAACCGTATCTGTATAAAACAAACCGATATTTCAGAGGCGCCCCGAGCCTCGGCGCTTGAGAGATTTATCGGCGACCCTGTGGATTTTTCTCCAAAGTTTTCCCACCCCTATCCCGAGCAGGATAGCCGATCCGTCTTACTTTGCAAGGCAAATCATATAAATCAGGAATCTCTGAGAAAAATCACCTTCGGAGGAACAGGGATGGATTACGGAATCGTGGTCCAGCTCGGCCATCGGTGATCGTACCTCTCCAGCTTCGGGAGGCTGCAGCGTTATGGAGCCATTTATTATCTATCTTTAAACATAATAATCTTATGGCATAATTGGATGGGGAGGGTGTGTCAAATCAGTCATGGATCCGCTGACAAAATCACAAAAATGCGTCATGCGTATAATCACCAAGAAATCGAGAATGTTTCCTTCAGATGATTTGTTTGGAATATTTAACGTTCTTGACCCGAGACAATTATACCTTAAAACCATACTTATAAAATCCCACAAGGACAAGGTAAATTTTAATCGTACACAACAAACACGGGTTACAAGGCTGGCAAATACAATTAATTTCGAGGTACCTAAAAGGAAAACGTCTTTTGGGCAAAGACAATATAATTTCATTGCCCCGCTTGTTTTTAACAAGTTACCCAATGAAACTAAAGAAATAACTCTACTTGTTTGCGTGTTTTAAACATCATATTAATAAGTTTATAAAAATATCAGGTAGAAGGTATGCTGAAGAAGTGATCCGCCCTTGACCTCTGAATTGGCAAAAACTATTTATGTAATTTAAAGTATACTATAATATAATATTTATTTTTGTAAGTACTTAAATTCTTATCTTAATTTTGTATGTGTATTTTCTTTTCTTTTTTCTTAGATTTAGGTATTCCTATGATATACTCTAAATTCTTATCTTGATTTTGTATGTATATTTTCTTTTCTTTTCATTTTCTTTTAGATTTAGATTCTTTAATTGTCATTTTATACTACTACATTAATACCATATGAGAATAACTGCCACAGAACAGGTTTTTACCTAGTGTGGCAGTTATTAGTATCTTGTTTTAACTAATGTAAATGTAAATAAAAAGTAAATAAATAAAATAAATGTCCCCAAATGTCAAGTGATAAGATTTTCACGCACCCGAACAGCAGTACACTATGATTACAAAATGGTTGGAAAAGTTTTGAGTGTGGTAGATGAAATAAAAGATCTAGGCGTAATCGTTGACAAAAAGTTTTCTTTAGTCCCCCATATCAACTCAACAATTGATGGAGGATTAAGAACTTTAGGTTTCTTACTTAGGTTAAGCAAAGATTTCAAGAAAATTGAAATTTTCATATTATTATTTAAGACCCTGATTCGACCAATACTAGAATTGAATACAGTTGTGTGAAGCCCTCATTATACAGTTCACATGAGTAATATAGAGAAAGTCCAAAATAAACTTCTTAGATTTATCAATTATAAACTTAACATACCTTCAAATAATATCGATTACAATATTCTTAGATCTTTTAGCAGTCTTGATAAACTAGAGACTAGAAGAATAGTGATGGACTTTCTCTTTTTACACAAACTAATAAATGGTATTATCGACTGTCCTCAACTACTAGATCGTATCTGCTTGCGTGTTCCATCTCGCATAACTAGAAGTCATGCAGGTTATGCCGTGGAAACTGCAGCCACTAACTATATATTTAATTCCCCACTGCAAAGGCTTCCTAGACTAGCAAACAGATACGAGCAACTGGAAGTCTTTGCCAAACACTGTATATTATTCAAACATATATTAAAAGGTGTATTGAAAGATTACTAGTATTTGTCGAGTTGGACTTAAATAATTGATTTGTATTTGTATGTATACTTTTTATTATAATATGACTTTCAAGGCTTGTGCTATATCTTTTCACTCTACATTATTACTTTTTTTGTTTTTAAATTTCTATTATATTATGTTTTTCTTATGCTTCTGCTTTTTATATACATACTTGCATTTTACTTATATTATATTTATCTTTATATATTTGTATCTATATTTTAAGTATTTACTTTTCTCTTTATGTCATTATTATGTTTACATATAATTTTTTTTTCTTTAAACTATATATTCTATTAAATTCTGTTAATGTACACTTAACCTATCTGTTGTAAAAGCCCTATAGGGCGTTAATTAATAAATAAATAAAAATAATGTAGAGGTAGATGATTCAACTGATGGGACAAACCAAGCTAAGACGGAAAACGCTAGAGATTGGGTAGCGAATTTTATTAGTTCATCTACTTCTAAAGCTCCATGTTCTTGATGACTTTACTAGATTACCGGTATAGAATCATTTAGTTAAGAAAAATAGCCTAAAATATTTCATGCTTCATCATTAGAACCGGCTGGGTGAAACTGGCTACCCTTCAATTTTCAAATCGAACCTGAATTCGTATCTCTTTAAGTTAACCTGTTTCGAAGGGAATCCATCTTCAGCAAATCGAAACCTCAGTTTGCATGGGTGTCGACATTAGGTTCGTGTTCTATCTTGTAACTCATCCCCAGGCCTGTAGGGAAATAGCGCATTTGTTTGCATATCTGACAACTAGACGTTATTTATTGGGGCTTAAGGGAAGACGGGGGAGGGGCATTAAAATATTATTAAGGGCCCGGCGCCCCGGGACACCTTGTTTGGATACGGGTCCAAATTTGAATAAGGAGATCATTTAAAATTTGTATGAACAGCAGCCGCCTGGGAGTTGATGGGAAAGTCGAGGATCTTGGCGTGAAATCGGATATCGCAGAGGACCAAGAGTTGTACAGTCGGTCGTGGGATGACCCGCCAACAGAGTTCAGTGTCCTGTAAATCTAGGCTGGCAGAAGTGTCAAATATTTCTGTGTCAGAAAAAAAGTGTAGGTCCTATGTTACACCTAAAATCTGAATACGTCTAATTTTTACTTTCTATCGATTCGATTCTTACCATTACTTTGGTCAGTATTTTAAACATTTTACGTGTAATCAAATTGTTAACATTGTAGTTTTATTAGTTACAAACTTATATGATTGATGTATTTTTGTTAATGTTGTAGAGATTATTCCTCATGGTCGTTAAATTGTATGAAAAACTTTTGCTACGTTATCTCTGCGTGAGTTAAATTAATATAATTTATTTTACTTCTCACTTACTTCCATTGCCTGGTGTCTGTGTGTGCTGTTTTAATGGTATCAGTGATCTTTATTCTGACACCACACCACTGTTCTGATTCCATTATCATCATAGTCTATTAACGACCCTTCAGTCAGGCATGCCAAGTTTTCTTGCGTAAGCCACAATATAATCGCCTCATCTTCTTCGAGGTGTTCGCTTGGATCGCATCAATTGGGGTTGCTGGTAAATTACCGTGGATCCCTCTAGGAGGAGGTATACTTTGGATATACCTGGTCTTGGTAGTTGAGAGATCTTCAGTCTAGCTACGATATGGTACAACATTTGCAATTCATGCTTCTAATCTTTTTATAATAGCCAAATTCTCATTTCCCTGTATAGCTCCAAAGTATTTTTGAAGCACCTTCCTCTTCTAGATATTTTACTTCTTAGCAGCGTCATGAAATTTTGAAGATCATACCAAGTTGCAATCACAATAGGGTTCCATCATTCTTTGACATTTCTGTTGTTGTTAACTCTCCCTTACTTCTTGCAGATCTGTCTTGAAATTATTTTCTCACCTTCGTCGAGGTTTTCCCTTCGGTCTCCATCCTGTTGGCTAGTGTATGAGGCTTTGTGTGCTCTACGTGACGCATCCACCCTTGCTGCTTTCGTTTTCCTGAGGATGTCTAGAGTGGTATTTTTGTCACTAGTGCATGTTCTTATTTTAGGGTTAACTAGCTGAGCCGGCGCGGCTTTGCATGCGTAGATTTTTAGAACACTGTTTGGATCGTCATAGAACTTTTGCGAAC
>JADDOH010016244.1:0-64133 GCA_016648135.1 Agrypnia vestita | reverse complement strand
CTTGAATTTTCTATTTCAGTTTGCAAAGTTTCCATTTTGAACAAGAGCGTCTCTATTCTATGACAAGAGCATGCCACTAATAAGCATGTGTGTTTGATTGTTAGCTTTGGGCATGCTTATTTATGAGCATGCCACTAATAAGCATGCCAGTAATGAGCAAGTGTGTACAGTTGTTAGGGCATGCTTATTAGTGGCATGCTCATTAGCATGCCACTAAAGAAGCATGTGTATCTGTACTTTAATAGTAAGTTGACGTGTTCGTGTGCGTGTGCGTTATTTAGTATTCGCACGCTGTTTTGTTAACAAACTACCAAAATATTGGAGAATCAAAAGAACTCTAACTAAATTACTTAATTAATAAATGTTTTTATTTTAAATACCAAAAGATTGATAGTATACCAAATCTTTAGCTAAAAGTACATTACAAATAATTCCACTAACCATCATTTTTATTTAATTTACAGTACGGCCACTCTACGATGGCACTTTTGACGTTTAGACTTAATTGAAGTTTCGTAATTAATGACAGCTAAACATTGGAGAATACATGCTATACTTTATTGCGCGAACGCCAGAGTAGTGATGTCCATCAACATTAAATATGGAATGAACGAAATGATTCAAAATGTTATAGGATATTGATTGCCTGTATAATATGCGTAGAATACACAGAATAAGTATCCAAAATAACACAACAAATCTGACAGATCGATTGTGCCCTCTAAATATGATCTTTTTCTATGGCTTTATTAGAGGGCAAAGAAAACGGCTACAAAACAATAAAAGACGGATCAGACCGGGTGATGTTTTTTTGTCTCTTTTTCTCTCATGTGTCGCCATATTGTTTAAACTGAGTAAGCTCTATTTTACCACGTATAAAGGTTTGGTAAAATGCTTTATTATCCCTCTATATGTTGTAGATACTCTAAGGTTTTGACAGTTTTGTTTTAACGTTGTTACGGAAAGAACGAATGTGTGCACGCTGTGATTACGATATTATTTTTCACCTGGCTTTGGATTTCGGACATTGATGCTTTTATATTTTGACCCCTGTTCGTTAATTTGGACTTTGTGTGTTAAGTGCCAATCAAGGGAAAATTTCGCACAAATGAAGACTCGGTAGTTCGATAAAATTACTTTTATTTAAAGTAAGTTGCAAGTGAACAAAATAACAGATTCACGGAGACGTATTGAAATCAAGCAGACTTTTAGGTCTTTCTCGTTTAAATGTCGAATACGATCTAATCTTGGTATAGCCCCAATATTGCTTATATGGGCGTTCACGCGACGCGTGTGGGTGAGAAGTTCCAAAATCTATCTTCCCAGATAATAAATTAAATCAAAGTGTCCGCTGTGGTTTCAATACGTGACGTTCACAAAAGGGTGGTGTTGCGAAACATGAAAACATACCCCCATTAAATCTTTGGGGTATAGGGAAACAGGTAAAAAGACCATTTCCACACATTTATGTGACAAATATTGCTATCTAGGATCTAATCTATACTGATTGATAGATTCTTTTTCTGTGGAATCGTGGGAGTTTGCAGAGCCGTGAGAAGTCGGTACACAACATGTGAAATGTGTTTTATTATTCTTCTATAACCTTTTTTATGTACAAAGACTTTCTCAACTCACACCGTGCGACGAATTTTTTTTTCGACTGAATTTTTTCGTTAATGATTTTAAGTGTGTCGCAACGCTATTACGATCTGTCAAAAATGCCATCTTACGATGGCTCGGGTATAGCAATGATTAGACCGTTCTTAGCCGGACTAGAATAAAAAATGGACACTTTCACTTTCTCGGTGAGGCTTCGCGCGCCCGCCTCGGGTCGAACCACGCAACCAGCCCGGCGGCCCGACTGCGCGATCGAGCGGCCAAACTCCGCGAGGGGTCCGCGGATCGCGGCGCGAGGAGGAGCGCGCAGCGGCGGCCTCCTTGAATGAAATGCCGCGGCATCCGGTTCAGTACGGATCCGAGGAAATTCCGCCATTGACGAACAAACTAGTCGGCCGAGTTTTTTGGTCCGAGTTAACCCGACCGCCGGTCCAGTTACGGTTTAACCCGGACCTGAGCGGCGTTACGACACGAGACGCTCGCAGCCAGCTGGGAGCGGCTGGTTTTTTAATGCTTACTTTCGCGGCAAGCTGAAGGAAAACTATCGTTTTGTCCCAAGTATTTATTTAGTAGTGAGGAAGATATGGATGTAGGTATGAAAGTATAAAGGAGGGTGGAAGGGTATGGAAGAGGCCTATATCCATCAGTGGAGAGATGAAGGCTGAAGAAGAAGAAGATTGTTTTGTGTACATACGATTCATGCTATCCTTCACAATGGACTTTGTGCAATCATGTTTGTACTTCAACTGTAGCTTTTCTTGTGCATATATAACTTGTAATCCCCGCTTAATGGAAACGGAGAAGAGGTTTTGCGTGGACGCCTCCCCGTCCCGCTCGCACTCCCGTGAGCGGGACGGTGAACACGGCCACTTTAGTATCAAAAGAAAGCTAAACACGGATGGCGAAAGTGTAGGGCTAATATGGGAGCCATTGCTCATAGACAGCCCTAGGTGTATGATGGGTCCCTCTTATCTTATGTTTTTCTTCATATATTCATCTAACTATCTTATGTTTTTCTTCATATATTCATCTAACCTTCTTATTATCTCTTATATAGGTACTCATCTATTCTCATGTATCATTTTTTACTTTACTAGTGCATTATACTATTCTCATGGACAAGGCGTGTATTTTCATCTCAAAATATACCAGACATGTATTTTCATCTCAAAATATACCAGGTATGTATATTTATTTCCGGTAATTTGTTTTTTTTTTATAATTAAACTAATTAACTTTGTTTACACCACTAAAATTTATTTGGTAAAACCAACCGGTTTCGGAAACGACGTTCCTTCGTCAGGGTATACTTAATACTAATTGAACTTTACAAAATTATAAACACTCATACTTCAGTGTTAAGTGTCCAAATGGGGGTAAATAGTGGGGTGTGCGAAAGAAAGTTTCTTTACTAACTTTTACTGGATTATTGCCATTATCCAGCAGAAAAGTTTTATCTGATTTGATTTTACTCTACAAAATTATTAACTCGCATTTTGACACCCCTGATATTTTGTGTTTGTTTATGTGTCATGCGTCTAAAAAAGCTACTCGAATACCTACCTATTTTATTGTGACAATACTATAACCAACTCACATTTTACTCTCTTGTACTCAGACTGCATAGGCTAGGACCCATGCGCATATCTCTGATATTTTTAATTCCAGTTTAGCACAATATAAATATTCGCTGATAAAAACTCTACACCCTGCCGTCCTGAATTCATAATGCAATCACAAACAAATTATTATACCTATTTGTTTAACCTTGTATATACTTCACATCTCCGTTTCTAAATCACCGTTATAACTTTAAACAACTATCTATAATATGTCAATTCTGTAATTTTTTGGTTTTCTACTCTTTGGATTGTTTTTATATATTATTATGTGAAAGGTACTTCTGTGCCGTATATTGAAATAAATAAACAAACAAATAAATAAAAAATTATTAAATAAATAAATGAATATTAATGTAATTATAAAACAGAAAGACGTTGGCAACGGCCTCATTTATTGGCACATTTCATAGTTTAGAATTTTTATTTTTAAGTAATAATTAAGGTGTTTTATTTTTAAAAAACTAACTTTTATTTAGAGATCAAAGCCTCAAAATACTGGAATAAATAGAATGTACTGTTTAAAATCATCTCTTTATATAAATAAAAAGCGTTTTAAAATCAACAAAAACGTAACAATTTATTGCAAATTTAAAACATTATAACTTTATTAATATTAAAAATTTATTAATTTCCTTAGTACTGATTCTTTATAATGAAGTATACTTTAAACTATAAAAAAACATATTATGCGTACATATAAAAATGCATACATTAAAACTTTGCGCCGCCCAGGACACTATTTTCTTCTAGGACGCCTAGGAAAAACGATTTTTTTTTGGCCGCGGCCTGTTGATTAATACTTATATTTTCCTAATTATTATAAAAAATGTTCAGTTTATTACTTTTATATAAGAAAAAAGTTCTATCTAAATTATTGCCATAAAAAAATGCAGTCTAGAGTATACATTCTGATATAAATGAATAATAAAAACCCACATTTTCGTTAAAAAAAATCGCCAAAACATTCATTTTCAGTGAATGTGCTGCCTTAAGAAACTATCGTTGACTATCCGTACCAAGTGTGAAAATTACGAAACCTAAGCGTTCAATTCATTTAAGCCACTGCATTTAATAATTTGGGTTTTCCACCAAATTTGGAACATGACATTATTACCAATCGTAAAAAAAGTGTATTACAACTCCGGGCCTTGTATACAACACGGACCATCAACCTTGTGTTTTCGCAATCGGATATCGAAGAGGTGATTTACGGTGAGGATAATAATTATTGATAATTGGAAAATTAATTGCCTACAATTTATAATATTGATCAATTGTTATGTATTAAAATTTTAAATATGGTGTTGAATATTATCAGAAAAGGTCACGAGACAGTTACCTGGGTACCCATCAATATTCCCTCTAATTTTTGGTGCGTTAAGAAAACTTGTGTTCAATTATACGGTTCCGTATTATAATCGGTGTACTGAGAAAATAATAAGCGTACACAGGACATTTTTGAAGGGAAAATTTTGAAGCGTATCTTTGTATCTGTTTTAAAAAATAATTTGAGAAACGTAAATATTAGAATAAAAGAACACATTAAATGCTTAACAAATGTAGGTTTTTCTGAATTTGCCGAACATCTAATTAATTTTAATCACACATTTAATAATAATACGGGCCCAAAAATTTTACACAAAAACGGATTAGGTTTGCGACTTAACAATCTAGAAGCATTAGAAATTAATAAAGCTATCAACAATAATAGTCAAATAATAAATAAACAAATAAATTTATCTAATAGTCCGATTTTAAAGTTGTTCCCTCTATCTTCAGTTAACTCCTCCCATTCCCTCCCCCCCACCTAGTTGACACTCTGTCCCTCTCTCTTTTTCTTTCCTCCTTTATAAATTTCTGTACCTAGATTAGTCTATATTGTAATTGTCCTGAAGAAGGTTGAGTCCAACCGAAACTAGTTGACAAATATATAGCAATTAAGTGGTTTAAAACATAGTGTGTAATTTTTTCTTAAATTTCTTAATTTGAAAATACTTGTGATAAGCTTCTTGAGAAGAGTAACAATATAATTTCGTCTCTGTGAGACATCTATAATATATTGATTTCTAGAGGATTATCAAAATAGGTGATTAGGCCATGTGGTGCAGATGACCAAACTGCGACCACCGACTTCCTTGGTAAATACAAGGCGAAATTAATAATAATAATAATATTTGGATAATTTATATAGCGCCGTTTTCGCGAATACTCACCTCAAGGGCGCTTTACACAGAAAAATTATGCTCAAAATTTTAAATGATAGAATGTCAAAATTTTTTAAAAAGGAGAAAATATACAACACACATTCAAAGACATAATAAAATAAATGCAAATAAGAATTCTAAACAGAAAGAAAAGAAACACACAGAACTAATCACATCACAAAAGACTAAATAAATACAGAAATCTACCATGGAGTGTAAAAAAAATAGAGAAACATCAACGTGTTCAAGAAGAAATACTGACGTCACACCAGAGAATCAAATAGATATATTATACAATATTGAATATATGCATGGTAATATTATGTAGTTAATTATAAAATTGCGTTAAGTGTTGTTAGCAAATAAAATATTATAAATTGCCAAATCTTTTTTGCAAATAGTGACATTTTATTTATTTTCTAATTAGTTATTCAACTCCTATATTTTTGTTCTTGTTGATGTTCATACTTTAATTTTTTTTATTTTTAGTACACGTTGCAACCTGATGCAGGGACCATCGGACCCTAAACAACCACTAAATAAAGATCATTATTCAATAAATAGTGGTTTTATATAAAGTATTTTAAAAACTAAATAAAGGTATTAATAAGATTAAATTTATCATATTTTCTTGTAGTCTTAACTTATTTCGAAATGGTAAGAACAACGAAAATAAATTCAAAATTGGCTTAGTACATTTATCACGTTTTTTTGTCAAGTGAATGTGTGCAATTGTTCAATTGTCTTGTGGAGATCGTTGCATAATTATTGTCCATCACAAATGAGTCGTGGGTGTCATTTTTTTTTCTTCAATGTTTTTGCGGTAGTTTTGAGTTGTTCATGCATCTTGCCCTTGTCTTCTATATCAGTGCTTTTTTTTTGGTTTTGAAACATTTTTTTAGTTAATTATCTAGTTCCATTTTGCAATGTTACAGTATAAATTTTGTTGATTTTGTAGATTGATAGAATTATTGTCTGTTGGCATATTTTTTTTCTCGTTAAAATTTTTGTGCATTTTTGTTTAAGATGCATTATAGTGAAATCCAAAAAAGAATTACAAATACTCATACACGTAATATAATACCGGAAAATCCCTACTCAGTGAATATTTAGTAGAAATAAACTGCAAATTTTAATCTTTTATTAATTTGATACAATTTTTTTTCTATTACATATTTTAGGCAGGTACGTAATATAAACATTTTGTTTGAAGAATTCATTCAATGTTTATACAAATTCGTTGTTAAATAAATTGCAGAGATATTGCATATCTCCATAAGTATTGATATTAGATCATAGTTGTTTGAACATCTTCCACTCATAATCAAGGCAGAAATATAGTCCTACTAGGTTATTAATGTTTTCCAAATAACCCTGTAATAACTATGCTGAAGACACATTCTGCACTTTTGTTTAGCGTAACTGAGGCGTATACAGGCAGGTCACCTTGACAGAAATATAAGGTGGCGCTGCTATAAAAGAGAGAGCGCCTGCTCTCTCCCTCTCTCTTATTTTATCTGGCGTGCTGTTAGCACAGGGTGTTATTAGAGTTGATTGACACATGTTTATCTCTGAATGTACAAGAGAAATTCTTTACAATCTGTCTTGTATTTGGTCTCTAACCTAACCCAATCTAATATGTATTTTTTTCCAATTCGCGAAATGTTATATGCGTTACTTTCGTCTATTGATTTGATCAGGTACGCTTTTAAGAATTAGAGGTAGAGATAAATCATTGATTTATTTAAAATAATTTCTTGTTGATTTTGTTGCGGACCTTTTGTCGTGGATCTTTTGTCGTGAACCTTTTGTAGTACTCGTATCACGGATCTTCCTAATATAAAAAAACACCCTTGACAGGAGACCCACACATTGATACCACATTCTGAAAGTTCCTTTCAATGCACAACAGATCATCATTCCGGCCCAATGTGGATTAAAAATTTAAAAAATATACAGAGTTATTTGTAAAACATTAAAAACCTCGCAGGACTATATTCTTGTCTTGATTAGTCGAAAATGTTCAAACTATTATGACCTAATATCAATAGTGAAGGAGATATGCGACATCAAAGTTTGCATTTTTTTTTCAATATTTCTAACTTATTTTTTGTAAAACGTTGGACTATCATTACAGTACTCACATCGATTACGAAAAATTCATTCGTTTCAATACAAGTTAAATAAAATGATAAAAACCATGAAAAAATTCCAATTGGAATGTTTTCCAATTGAAATTCGAAGGTTTTTATTTTTTTATTTGACGTGTATTAAAGGGAATGAATTTTTCATTTTCGATATAAGTTATTGTAATGATAGTCCAATGTTTTACAAAAAATAAGTCAGAAATATTGAAAAAAAAATGCAAACTTTGATGTCGCATATCTCCTTAACTATTGATATTAGGTCATAATAGCTTGAACATTTTCGACTCATAATCAAGACAAGAATATAGTCCTGCGAAGTTATTAATGTTTTACAAATAACCCTGTATATTGACAACAATCCCCAGGTTTGCTGCGCCTGCCTTGCGGCGCCGGCGCCCGGGAGTGATCAAAGTAGAAAGTTTAATAATTGTGTGAGTATAGGAGCCACAGTTTTGAGTCCGCTGCCGCCGCTGGCTCGCGCGCCCGCGCCCATTAGCGGGCAGACCGACGCCGGCGCGACCGGCGCCCGCGAGCCGCCGCGGCGCCCGCCCAGGACCGGCGCCCGGCGGCCACCACACACACCGAGCTGACTTAACCCTTCCCATGAAGCAACATTAATGTCGTCAATTTTTTTTATTACATTCAGACAATTTAACATATTTAATTTATTTATTTATTTTGAGTATTCACAAGTTCAGAGTACAATAAATCAAAGAAACATCTTGAAATCATCAATTATGAACGACTCGATATATCAATGTAATTTCAGATCTTAACGCTAATCTGACCAATTATATAAGAAATAAATCAAGAGAAAAGTGAAATAAACAAAGTATGAAAACAGTAATAAAAGCAGTAAATCAAGAGAAAAGTGAAATAAACAAAGTATGAAAACAGTAATGAAAGCAATAAATCAAGAGAAAAGTGAAATAAACAAAGTATGAAAACAGTAATGAAAGCAATAAATCAAGAGAAAAGTGAAATAAACAAAGTATGAAAACAGTAATGAAAGCAATAAATCAAGAGAAAAGTGAAATAAACAAAGTATGAAAACAGTAATGAAAGCAATAAATCAAGAGAAAAGTGAAATAAACAAAGTATGAAAACAATTTTTAAATTAGTTTTTAAAACAACACTACTTTTTAAAACAGCAGTTTTTAGAACAACACTCTCCCAAACATCGCATTCTTAATAATACTTGAATTTGCATTGAAAATATCAATGATTGTGCGATTAATGTGTATGTATGTACTCGTACAATGTTATTGTTGATATTTGTGTTCTTAGTCCTCCTCACTAGGGGTTCCTGTGCTGGGGCGGACTAGTTTCAATCTATTTATTTTATATTTTTAAATTTCTACGTCGTTTTTTCTTTTAATTTCACTACATCGACTTGATTTAGCCATACTTTTATCTTTTTTTTGAACTCTTCAATCTTTTCAATATTATTGAAGGTTGGAGGAAGGATGTTGTAGAGTTTTGTTGCAAAATAGATATAGTTTATTTGGCCAAAAGTTGTGTTGAAAGTTGGTGTATTTCTATTTACCATTTTACTGCCTCTCGTGTTATAATTATTATCCAATACCTAGGTAAAGCCCGTTGAACGCAGAGCAACCGATCACATTGTTAACCAGGCGATCTGCATGGATCTTCCCTGAATTACATCCAGGGGAAAACAGAAAAATTCATGGGTGGTGCAAAGAGGGTAGCAAAAATGAAGCTGAGAAGGAAAAAATTCAAAACAGAGCCGTGAGAACTATCTTAAGATGTAACAAATATACAAGAATTAGCGACATGGTAATACAAAATGTCTTAGTCGTGATATATAAAATTAAAAAAAAAACGATTAGTTTAAGAATGTTCTTAGGTTTGCAGGGTCCATTATCAGGGCTACAATGGGATCCGAAACGTCGGCCAGAAAGGTCGTAATTACACGGCATAATACCTCAGAAGACACAAACCAGAAAACCGATTAGTTTCATTATATGTATACTTATGTGTAAAACTATGAAATACAATTTTGATGTTCACACTTATCATACGAGAAGTAAGGCGATTTTAGGCTTCCACAAACAAAACTGGTAGGAACACAAAATAGTTTGTGCTATAAAGGTTTCAAATTGTTCGATGAACTGCCAGCAAATGTACTTTAAAAAAAGTACTTAAATAGTTTCACTACTTTCGTAGGTTAAGTTCGTTCAAAATATGTGAAAAGTAAGTTTAATGTATGATCGTGTTATGTTGTGCCATGTTTGTGGAACGAAGTTCCTTAACGCGGCTTGCGATAGAAGTTGACTGGTAGAAATCGTCACGTAAGGAAAAAGCGTTATGCCCCTCCATGAGAAACTGCCGCGGTTCGTTCGTTTTGCTAGCGATATTTTCGTGATTATTTTTATTAATTTCTTCCGCCGTTGATGACACCGAACTCACAACGCTCTAAGATATGTTTCTTATTACAGTTACCATAAGCCAATAATTACCATGATACAATATGACATGATTTAAAATAGTATTTTTTTATATGATTTATTTTGTATAAAAATTTTAATAAATGAATATTTTTCCTAAAATATAAAAGGCAACTATGTTGTTTTATTTATTGTTTAAATAATTATATTTATTATGACCTACAAAAATATAATTTTGTTGCATAATATTTTGCAGGTAATTCTGGTTATATAAATAACGTACTTTTTAAGATTAAAATTGTAATATAGGTATAGAGGAGATTTAATTTTTTTACGATTAAAATTTTGCACCACAAGGTGCCTTATTATAATATAAAATAGAATTCAGAGTGATAAAAGTACTGCGCTAATTATAATACTACTACAACAATTTATCTATTTTACTAAGTGCCAAAAAAAAATTGTATTGTACTTTAAATTGCATATTTTCATTTATATACTTATTTCATTATAATCGCTAGTCGTCATACGTACGCCCTACTAAATTATTTTTTCTTCAAATATTTACTTTGTTATGATGCCGCTTTGAAGACATCGGTCCTAGAAGGGTTAAGGGAATATATAATGCACGCCTGTGTAGGTAAGTACTCGGTAACGGAACTTGGCTGTGACAGTTAGAAATACTGTGGATTAACTTGTTGATATCCAAGTTCTCTTTGACACGCGAGAAAGTTACATGTTACAATAAAAGTATTTCAATTATTGTTTCATTTAGTAGACTGATTAAATAAATATTACAATTAGAGGAGCCAACAATCTTCAGACTTAAGTTTTAGTATCAAACCTGAACTTTTTTCTGTAGTAGGTAACAAGGTTTGGATATTACGATATTTGATTTCGGGGAATTTTAGCAGATAACAAGTAATACAGGTATAAAAAATGTGTAAGTAAAATTCAGATTTATTACTATAACTTAAATGACATGATTATATATAGAGCTTTAAAGCTTTTTCTTCAGCAGATTCAGAGCTAGATCCAAACCAAATGATAACACCTTTAAAATACTACACTTTTTATCATATCATCATTATATTATAAAGAGAATTATTAAAAATATATATTTAGAGTGAAGAGGAACCTACCACATATTCAGGGCCGTTTTATGAGCAATAGCTCCCATATCGGCCCTACACTTTCACCACCCAATTTGGCATTTTTTAATGCTAAAGCATCTTCCCCACGCCACTTAAACTCGCACGAGTGCAAGCGGCGCGGGAAGGCTCCCACACAAAACCGCTTCACTGTCTCCTAGGTGCATGAGGGTGGAGAAACCATAGTTTATTTATTTATTAAGTCGGATTACAACAACATCTGTACATGGAATGCACTGAACTTCATAAAGAAACTAATATACAACGATATTAAACAATTCAAGAAATAGAATGAGATATGACGTACATATGCACGGTGTAACAGAGCTAGTCCACAATACTTTACAGGTAGTTTCCTGCCTTGAATATGAGTTGAAAATAAGTGGCTTAAGTGGTCACTTTAAACAATGTAACGTTCACCCATGAGAAAATACCACATCTATCAATGTCAGAAATATTGAAAAAAAAATGCAGACTTTGATGTCGCATATCTCCCTAACTATTGATATTAAGCCATGGTTGCTTAAACATTTTCGACTCATAATCGAGGCAGGAATATAGTCCTACGAGGTTAATAATGTTTTCCAAATAACCCTGTATATATGTATATTTAAGAATGTTCTTAGGTTTTCACGGCCACTCAGAATCTTCAGGTTTGTGTTTTCTGGGATGTTATGCCGTGTTATTACGACCTTTCGGGCCTAGTAGTAAGGTCGTAATAAAACGGCATAATACCCCAGAAAACACAAACCTGAAGATGTATATTTAAGTTTTAAAACCCGTTTCATATGTATGTTGTAATTATCATTAGCGCGACCGGCATCCAAAGCTTTTTCATTCCCCTTAATTAACCACAGATGTCACTAATAAGATAACTATTTTTGATTTTTTTTGACGATAGGTCGTAAGCTCTACGAACACCTAAAGACTTCCATACCTACTTTCCCATAAACTATTTCAATTTTCATTTTATTTATTTTTTTATATAACATTTACATTACAAACACAAAATTTATTTCATAAATGTTATAAATAAGTTAGAATTATATAAGCATATATAAACAAAAGCAAATATTAAACATATATAAAACCATTTACATCAAAGGTGTAGGAGAATCCTGCTTCGGAATACCCTCTCAGAGACATGGAACAGATCGATGTCCAGAGTAATATTGTTCAGCATAGCAGTAGCTCTTCCAACAGGCATAGCCATTGGCAGGTTGGTCCTGTATATTGGAATGTGAAACAATCTATGTTGACGCTGTCTTAGGTTATTATCGTATCTCAGGTAATAATTATATACCTAATTTCGTCTCTATGAGACATCTATGATATAACTTTTATAATATAAAATGGTGATCACCAATTAATACCTCCAAAATCACCGGTAAATCCATATTAATTAACTTAAAATTTTACCGACAGCTCGACAAATAATTGTAGCATAATTTTCCGTGTCTCGCTTTGTTCTGCTTAATCTTTCCTGACCATCAATTGGCCGGACGATCGGTGGCACAAAACACGACCACAGATGACAGCCCACTCCGCGGAGCGAGACTATTGCTGGAGCTGATCCTCATTAGTCTGGTCTGCCCCGAGCGCCTCCCGCGCCCGCGCACCGGACCGCCGGCGCCTGTATTGTCATTTGAAAGTTAATTTATTAAAAGCGAGCTCCAGCGTGCGCTCGATGTCAAGTCGTTCATTTCATCTCCTGGGTCGTTTCAAAGAGAACATAAGGACCAGTTGTCGCCATAAACAGTACGAGCCGAAAGCCTAACGAGTGCGTGTACCAATTTCGCTGGAGGCGTTCTGAAGAACGGCCACATTCGCGCAGTTTCCGAGTATTTTTCTGGATTGTTGCAAAACTGCATTCGAGTACGGAAATAGCCGCGAACTGAGAATTTTTTGCGACTCGGTGGTGCGAAATAGACTCGAGGGGGACTCGATGATTTGAGGAAGACTCCCGATCAACCGGGATGCGGTTTTCATTGAAAAAATATTTTTCAAAAAATATGTTTGTAACCTAACCTGTTGTGTTCAAAAAATATGTTTGTAACCTAACCTGTTGTGTTCAAAAAATATGTTTGTAACCTATCTGTTGTGTAACCTAACCTAACCTAACCTAACCGGGATGCGGTTTTTCAAAAATATTTTTCAAAAACAAAATGTTTCGCATTGTTTCAATATGTGCTGTCCATCATTTCTTAAAAGTAACCTAACCTAACCTAACCTAACCTAACCGAGATGCGGTTTTTCAAAAATATTTTTCAAAAAGAAAATGTTTCGCATTGTTCCAATATGTGCTGTCCATCATTTCTTAAAAGTAATCTCCCAAGATATCTATTTTTGTCACGGAACGTGACTTTGAAAAACAAATGAAAACACTGTTAATTAACGATTTATTTATTAGTGATTAATTATTTTAATAAATTGACAAAGTCACTTTACTAGTCTCTGATTCCCACTACATTTTTTATCGTCTATCTTGACTCTACAGCCCCTGGTGGGTCTTGGCCTCCTCAAGAGTCTTCCTCCACTCATCTCGGTTTAGTGCCAGCTCTCTCCAGTTCAGGAGCTCCAAGGCACATATATCTTTGAGGACGTTGTCGCTCATAGTAATGTAGTGTTGGTCCTGACGAAGAGACGGATACGTCTCGAAACCGGTAGACTTAAAATCTGATAGTGGTTTATACTAATTTAACTAACACTCTGTTATAATGTCTAACCACAAAGTTAATGCTTTAAATATTAAAAATATTAATAATATAAGGATGTATATTCATTTTCGATACAATTAAATGTGAAAATTCCAACCTACTACGAATATTTATTTAATTATTGGTATTTATTTATTATAAATTGGGCTCAGACAATCTCAACCCGTGCTTGTTAATCTAACGATAAGAACGTGATCGAGTGGTCGGGAATTCGAGCCTCGTCCCGGGAGACACTAGGACAGTTCTACTTCTATAGCAGATATATTACAGAACTAAAAAGGCAAATAGGATAATCACTTTTAATTTACACTAAATAAACTTTGAAATGCACACACATTGAGTTATATTAATCTACTTTAATCGATAACTAACTTCAATACAGAATTTTGCCAACTTATTCAAGTAAGGTAGCGGGTCGCGTAGTGCGGAAGATTGTTTTGGTCATTAGAGGAAACATATTTAGAATCGAAGACGTCTAGTGGAATGTAATGTTCACAAGTATTTTCTCAGAATTTTAATTCTTTAGGATTTCGACAGTTTGGGTCTAGTTTTAATTTATGGCTATTGAAAAAATAGTTGGTTACGATTATGTGGTTGGTGAATTCTGAGAAGTTTCTTTATTCTTGTAATTAGATATCTTGTGGTTTGGCCTATGTATTTGTTATTTACACAAGTTATTTCACACGATATATACATTCCACTCTTTTAATATCAATCAATAATATTGTGCGACATTTAATTTAATTATATGATTTGTTCATGTACCTATTTTTGAGTTTATTCTTATCATTATAGGCATATACAAGGATTTTTTTATGTATACGTTTTTCGTGTATATTTATGTATGTATTCTTACTAATGCAAGTATTCTTACTCTGCGTTATCTGTATATAAGATATACGTTATTGTGAAATGTGTAAAACTGTTGAAAGTAATAAATAAATAGAATTAACTTAATTCAAGTGCATTAAGTAACAAGACCTGCCAACTGCGACAAAGGATTAGATGGTACGGAAAATACTATGAAGGAAAGTAACATAGGAGAAATGAGCAGATCTACATTAAGCCTACGGTGAAAATGTATTTCTTTGTATCGCAACACTAAAAAGTCGTCAGGAACCATAAAAAGTATGAGATTGTATCGCCCCTCGTGTGGGCAGCCACCCCGCCGCCAATAAAACATGCACCCTTCGTCCCATAAATATTCGTTAGGGCCCCTTCTAGCCCCTATGGTGGGGGCGTACCGCCAGCGATGGTAAACATTAACAACTAACAATATCGTTAAAATTCTCAATAAAGATATTTTTTTATTGAAGAATGTAAGAGACGCAACGGATAATAAAGTGGACAGTTTTTGCATTGTTGACAGCGGGCTAACGGCATAGAAGCCACAGACAAAGCGTAGATATTCCAAGACAAGCGACAGATATTCGGCGTGAGTACCTACCGACGTATGAGGAGTTTTCTAGTGCGCACCTAGGCGATTTAAGCTACGTATATAAGTGTATGAGACAAGACATTCAGGAGTGCTAATGAGTGCGAATTACGAAATAATGTGTAAAATATTCTAGAAACATTTAGGGTGTATAAAAAACGGTTTTCCATTTAAATTTGTGTCCAGTGACTTTGCGTACCAAATATTTTTTTAATAGTTTTCAGTGTTAATTTTCCTCCCACTGCCTTGACCTCGTGACAATATGTATTGATTTATTGTTATAAAATTGTCAATAAAGGCTACCTACCTCAAAATAGGTATTTCTATGCCTACCTAGACTTGTTACATATAACCTTATATTTTTATGCATGCATATATGTGTATATATGTATTCAGCGATTGATTATCATGTGCTCAAGAAATGCCAGCACTGAAATGAAAGAAGGAAATATACTTGAACTATATACCCCGACTTACGCCACCTATTACATAAATTTAGCTAATTACTGCGCTAATATTATTTTAAAAGTTGGTAGTAATCAGTTTGCGGCTAAATCCAAGATAATGGTCCCATTGCATATGCAACGAAAATGATTATATCACTATATTATTGAATGTTAATTTATTTGCGGAATTCTTTAAAAATGTCTATGTACCTGTGTTACCAAAAAACACCGACCACACATCAGCAACATCAAACATTGAAACCACATTAAATATAAATAATTGCACAATAAGTACTTCCAGTATTATAAGTGGGATTAAAAAACTTGATGTAAATAAAGGGCATGGACCTGACGGAATTCCTCCACTATTTATAAAAAATTGTGTTGATGTACTATCTCTCCCCCTGTCAATCATATTTAATAAATCCATATCAGCGGGTATATTCCCACATATATGGAAGGAAAGTTTCTTAACACCGATCTTCAAAGATGGAGACAATAATGATGTAAAAAATTATAGACCCATTTGCATACAATCTTGTATACCTAAGTTATTCGAATCACTAGTCCTCGATACTATATCTCCTGTTTTAAAACAAACAATAACTCCGTACCAACACGGATTCATCTCAAATAGATCTACCCTAACAAATTTAGTTTTGTATGAAAATTACATTATTAAATCTTTTGTTAATAAAACTCAAGTAGATTCAGTTTACACGGACTTCAGTAAGGCGTTTGACAAAGTCTCACATGCTTTATTAATTGCCAAATTGGGAAAAATAGGATTTGGTGGACAAATACTTTCTTGGTTAACGAGCTATCTGAGTGAAAGAAGGCAAAGGGTAAAAATATATTCATATGTATCAGAATGTTTCCATGCTACTAGTGGTGTACCACAGGGATCGCATCTTGGACCAATACTATTTCTATTATTTGTGAATGACATTTCAACAATATTTAATGACATTGAATATTTGCTGTTTGCAGATGATCTAAAAATCTTTAAATCAGTAACCAACATTTATGACTGCAACATATTACAGCAAAACCTAAATTCTCTTTCAGTATGGTGTGAAACGAATAAATTGTACTTAAATAAATGCAAAATTATATCATTTACTAGATTAAAATCAAAAATAAATTTTGAATACTCTCTATGTAACACCAAACTAGAAAATGTTGACTGTATTCGAGACTTAGGGGTATTATTCGACTCGAAACTTACTTTTACTAATCATATTAATGCGATAACTTGTAAGTCTCTAAAATTGCTGGGATTTATTTTAAGAACATCACGCCCATTTCAATCAATTGAAAGTATTAAAATGTTATACATGTCTCTTGTCCGGAGCCAATTAGAATATTGCTCATCAGTTTGGTCTCCATATTATAATGGGCATATAGACAGTATTGAGCGTGTCCAACGCAAATTTCTCAAATACATTAACTACAAGTTAAGCATACCAATACAAAACATAGAATACAATTACATATTGAAGAGACTAAATTTACTCACATTATATGATAGAAGAAAAATTTATGATATAGTTCTTCTTTACAAAATTGTAAACAATATGTTGGACAGCACTGACCTTGTGGCATGTATCGATTATAATATCCCTTCCACACATAGAACGCGACAAATTGTCACATTCCATCGCAACAATTGCAATACTAACTATCATTCAAATTCTGTGATACACAGAATATTGGGAACTTGTAATGAATATGGTTGCATGATTGACATTTTCGTCGACAGTCTGGAGAAAGTAAAGTTCACACTTAAAGAGGCAATACTGCTTGGTTACTGACTTCAGCTGTTAATATGTAATGGTGGGTAATATATATTTTTCGTACACATTGCCGCTTTGTACTTTATATTTATAATTTCTGTACACATGTTTGGTGCTATTCCTGGTACTTTTAATAATTTGCTACTTGTAATTTATATTGTTTAATGTATGTTCTTTTTAATTTTATGATATATTTTTTTATGTAAAAGCCTATACGCATTGCTGCTCGTTACCTACTCTACATTTTTAATTTTTATACTCATGATTTGGTGCTATTTCTGAAACTTTTAATGTATGTGCTTTTTGAAATTTATTTTATACTCTTTATGTAAAAGCCTAATGGGCGTAAACAAATAAATAAATAAAAAATGTGCTAATAATAAAATGAAAGACAATTTACGTTTAAAAAGTAAGTATTAAATAAGATATTACACTTCAAATTTTCGAAAAATGCACTGCATATTTTGATATTTCATAGACAATATATTAGGTTAGGTTAGGTTATTAGGTTTGGTTTGGTTAGGTTAGGTTATTAGGTTTGGTTTGTTTAATTTAGATTACGATTATTTTAGTTAGATTAAATTAACAGGACATTAAATTATATAGTGAAATACTTATTTTCATTGTATGAACAACGGGACCATATTCTTGGATTATTCCCAGTTTGCTTCATTCCCATGCCTGAAGCAATGCACTAATTCAAAATGTCCAAATGATAGATATTCGATAGTGATTCCAGTGATAGATATTCGGCGCAAGTATCTACCGACAAACGAGAAATTTCTATTGCGGAAATGAGCGATTTAACGTGCATCAGTATATGAGAGACAAGTTATTCAGAAGTGATAAAAGTGCAGCGAAGATTCTTGAACGAATTTAAAATTCGATAAATATTCTTCTTCCTAACACTGTTCCAATTCATTACCTAGGTACACTGTAGGGGTCGGCTCTTCTCGTTCTCTGTATCTTCTTCAGTTCTGGGTAACGCTTTCATCCAGGCCATTTCTCTGTAGGATTTTGGAGCATTGAGTCATCCAGGAGTTCCTTGGCCTTCCTCTGGATGACTGTGGATAAAGCTCCTTAGACATTGCCTACTTCGCCGTGTGGTCTGGTGGTTTCCGGCTTATGTGCCCATACCATCTCAACTGTCGCATTTCCAGCTTACAGTTTATGTCCGTGACACCAAGGTTACTTTTAATCCTATATTTTAGTATTACTCCTGCCGGCTATTTAATCCACGAAATTATGTGTAAATTATTCCAGAAACATTTGATGACTGTAACACTCTTTACATTAAGAACAGCGCTCTAACTAAATCTGTATCCAGTGACCTAGGTGAATAAATAAAGACTTTATTTAACTACGTGTATCATATTTAACTGTAAATGTTTTTCCGAGAAACGATTCTGAACGTTTCGTTGAATTCTTATTCAACGTCATCAGGAGGACGACCTTACCCACGGAGGTAGAGGGCGGACTGAT
The DNA here is from genome assembly GCA_016648135.1 of Agrypnia vestita. Lineage (NCBI taxonomy): Eukaryota > Metazoa > Arthropoda > Insecta > Trichoptera > Phryganeidae > Agrypnia > Agrypnia vestita. The sequence continues at coordinate 45,108 of JADDOH010016244.1, read as the reverse complement.
TACTGCTTTCGAGGGCGTAAATTATATGCACTTTGTTGTGGAGTGTTCACTTCTTCTACAATATAGGTCGCCAGTGTGCAATATGTACTAGTTACGTCGGCGGACTTTACTGCGACGTCTCTCAAGGGTTGAATCAATGTCGTAAGAACAGGGCGCCAAATACTTGATAGTTTGTAACTGTCATCTCTATTGAAGTTGGGATGTTTGTAAATTTTAATGTACTCCCTCACTAATCTGGGTATAATCTGTTGATAAGATTTTTGTCTTGTCAAATCTGATGAAGTGACAGAGTTTCCCTTTTGATGCACGTTCGCAGATTGCCGATATATTGGAGTTGTTGTTTTTAATTGCTCCAAACGTTCCTTCAATCGTTTAGCGATATTGCGTTTGGTTTGTCCTGTGTAGAACGCTTCACAATCATTATCCCTTATCAATATCCGAAACTATGTACAGTTAAATACGTCTAACGACCGTAATAACAACCTAAACTTTTTAATACGTGTATCATTTTCCTCCCTTAGAATATTTATCAGACGTCCAGTGATATTTGGCGCGACCTTGAAGGGCGGCTCGCGGGCCGGCGGTCCTGCAGCCCGCGGTGGCCCCTTCTGCCGACCCTCAGCCTAGACTGACCGGCTCCCGGCTCCGTCTCCTGATTATCGATACGGCAGGTCTGGCTGGAGTAACTAACCTACCGTCAGGGGTAAACACTGGGCGCGAGCTGGACGAAAATATACCAACAAACACTCTTTCCAACAGGACATATCAGTCAACTGTAAATTATTAACTTATTACGATGTATTCTTGTTTTTTTTTTATTTATCTATTTATTTTCTTTACATCTACTCCCACAAAACGTCTTTAAAACGTCTAAAAAGACGTTTGTCTGCAGGTTCATTTTTACAGTTTAATGTTACAGTATTCGTTTTATAAACAGAAGAGATACAAAAAAACAAAAAACAATTTTATGTACAAAAGCAAAAAAGAAATTTTAAGTAACTTAAGAAAAAAAAACAAATTAATCATTGATCACTAATTATTCATTGACACTATCATAATAATACACTTCACATCATTTCAATATTAATATAGTTCATACATAACTTATGTCGATTACTAATAAACACTTCTTGAGTTCTGCCACTGATTTTAGAGTCTTTAGGCCTGTGGAAAAGGTAATTTGTATTTTGTTCAAGAGCATGGGAACTATATATTCAAGTGTCCTCAGTCACAGTATAGTAAAGCATACAGTATTATATCTTCATACAAACAGCCGAAACGACGCCCTTCGAAATCTCGGTATACTTCGAACTGCTCAGTCACCGCAGGGCTGCAGTAACGTACGGACGCAAGCAGGGTGAGACGCTCCCACGCATACATTTAGGTCAGTTTATGGCACCCCAAACCATAAAGAGTCAGTCAATGAGCAGCCCTGGTGCGTTTTTAACCAAGTTTAAGTACCAAGTGGCCGTAGGTATTTATTTCAAGGACACTGCCAAGATAACATACTGTATGTATTTATTATACTGTGCCTCAGTCCATATTTATTTGTTATTCTTGGAATAGTTAAAATTTGATTTATAGCGCATCTTGTGTTTCTGCCGTGAGCAACTACCTTTTTGTAAATTTCATTTTCGTGATTTTCTTTTATCAGCAGAAATAGAACTAACCCATGAACTGAATCTGAAAATAACAATAATGAAATGTTGGTTATTGTTACCCCAACACCACCGAGGTAAGACTAGCGGTACACAATGTAATTCTGGTACTAGCACTGACGTAGGTACGGAAGTGAAGCCTGGAGCTGGAAGAGGGGGAATGAAAGTAGACTGAATGCGACGGAGATCACTTATCATATATAAATATTCTCAGGTTTCACTGTACGGAATCTTCTGTGTGTCAAGGTTAAGGTAACCTTAACATCAAGATTCATTCATAACATTAATGATCCACCCTACGATGGGATTCGAAACGTCGGCCAGAGAGGTCAGCTATACACGACTGAATATCCCAGAAAAATATACACAGAAGATTTAGACGTATGTGTGGGAAATCCATTGATGATAGAGTAAAGAATAAAAATGTCAGAAAAGAATGTAGTAAATCTCATCTTAACTCTTAAAAGACTGTGGTAACGGTGGTGTAACACAGCGTTACCTAATTAAAAATCAGCATAGTTTTTAATATGTGATAAAATCCACATAGGTATATATGATACAGATAAGACAATTTAAATGTCCTTTATATAATTATGTAAGGTAAACATACATATTTGTATTATTTTAGTAATTTATCGTTAAATCATGGCATATCTAATTTGCGTGCGCTACCGCTGACGTAACATTACCAACTGAATTCAACGACAACGACGTGGTCGCCAGATCGTCTGTACTCCGTCTTTGTCTAACACGTGTTAAGCGACTCTACCGTACTCTTTCGATATTGTTTTCGCTTTCACCGAAACCCAAGCAACCGCCATCTCTGTTCTACATGAAATGTGTGGTATTGTCGTGCTCTTTCTTGCTCGATTTAATTGCGATGTGCAATATTCTGCTCTCTTTTACACACTGGCCGAAAATACGAGAGTAATGAATAAATATTTTTTAATTAAAAAATCCGTACATTCGTAACAGTTTAATTTAGTCATTTTGGTGTGAAAATGTCTATTCGATGATTGCAAAAAATGTGACGTTTTAGTTTTCGTAAATGAGGTAGATATTTCGTATTTTCTATGACATGTAGACCTACGTTACATCACCGACACACAGGAGTTAAGAATCAAAAAAGGGTCACTCAGATGGCTTACGCGAGTGTTGTTGTTGTTATGTTAAGCGAGTGAATGACGAAAAAATATACGACGCCAGTGTTGACGGCACCAGAAAAAGAGAACGACCGCGGAAGATGTGGCATGACTACAGTAACAAGATACTCGAGGATGGTCCTGTTAGGAGCCTCAACAATCGTCGAGCTTGTATGAGAAGATGTATGAATATGGATGAGGCGAGAGTTGTGTGTCAGGACAGAAGAGTGTGGCGCTCTATCCTCTCTGCCTACCCCCGCGGGAAACGGCGCGATGGTAAGTAAGTTACCCCAACACTCAAAAATAGACAGTCGGCCTTATTCTTAAAATAGCAAATCGATGGGACATTCTGATTCTCTCAATACTGTGTGTGAAACAAACCGATTTTTAACAACTTATAAAATAATTTTAGTTCTTGTTTTACGAAAATTCAGGATCAACATGTATTAAAAATTTAATTTTTATATTTATTAACGTTATTAAAATATCCTGGTCGGCGTCAGATATTTAATTTATATACAAAAGTAAAGTAACGAAGAAAGAAAGAAAGAAAGTCTCACAGAAACGAAGCCATTTATATGGGGAACATGTGTGGACGTCTTTGCGGAGTGGCTCAGGGCTTATGATCTGTATGAACTGGCTTAAGTGATCGCTTTATACGATGTAACGTTCAACAATTCCACCGTAAGAGCATCTTTTTCCATAAAAAAATTTAAAAATTCTAAATCAGTTTCTTTCATATATTCGAAAATACTATACTAGAAACATCTATTCTTCTACTTTATGGCGTAGTATACACATATTTCGCAATTTGTAATGATACCTCTATATTTTTAAAGTGTAAGCAATATTATTTTTCGAATCATTTAATATATACCTACACTAGCATAAAATTCTTATTATTATTTACAAGGTTAGATTAGTGTTCCCACCATCAGTAGAAATGGGTGTTTATTAACATAGGTATACATATAAAAATAAAAGTATTTCAATTCTTTAGAAAATCCTATACCATTTTGCCGATCTAACCCAAATTTTTCATGGTAACTGTATAGAAGCCCACGCAAAACACGCCATTACAGCAATTTTCCTCGATATATAGTATTATACCAAATGCTATCATTACAATTTTTCTCAGTTGCATTTTTGAATACTGAGGGAAATAAAGTCCTCCCACTTCACTCCACGAACATTACAAACCCCCTCTTCTTGGACCAAGTTTTGCACACATCTTTACTTTTTATCTTTGCTTAGATAAAAACAGACACCTTTCTCCTCGAATCTAACCTTACCCCTTCCCTGAATCCCGCTACAATATAATATATTATTACTTACTAACTAATTTTTGCATAGTTACTCTTCAGGACCCTGCACAGACATTGGCTTCCCATTACCCCGACCTCCTCTTCTTCATTTCCACCGATATAAATATACATTGTTTTATCAAATATTCCTCAGTTGCGCTTTAGGATCCTGATATAAAAATGTTCACTTTGTCGTTGAAGAGATTCGATTCTGCTGTATATAAATAATCCTGCTCATATATAGTTGATGAAATCCAATTATACTTCAGCTGTCTAGAGGTTCGGTAGAAAGTTTCTTCCTCTTTATTTATTTATTTATTCAAGGAAAACTAACAGTACAAATTAAGATCAGATTACACATGAATATTAAATAATATAAAGACCGTCTTACAAGTTTCCCGCAGAAATAACATGTTTTGTATTAACATATAGCAGCAATAACTTAAGTTATACAAAAAAAATGAAAGGTTTAAGTTAAATGTAAAGGTAAATGGGGAATCAGGAATGTGGAAGACAGGACAGATCTGCTTAGTAAAAATGAGAAAAGATAAGAATAAAAGGAAGAGCAAAAGAAATATAGCATAAAGATATCTGGTTAATACGTCTACATATACATATACGAGATCTGGACAAAAGAATGAAGATGAATCAAAAAAAGAGAGAAAAGGTTGATGACTGAGGTGAATATCCAAGAGTTTTAAATTTATAGATTGATGAATTGAAGAGATCCAAGTCGCCGAATATACCTAGTATTGAAAAAATTTGACGAGCGACATATAAAAGAGTTTTGCCGGGAGTTGGTCTTACAATGCGTATGATCACCAAGAAATCGAGAATGTTTCCTTCGGATGATTTGTTTGGAATATTTAACGTTCTTGACCCGAGGCAATTATACCTTAAAACCATACTTGTAAAATTCCACAAGGAGAAGGTAAGCGCACACAACAAACACGGGTTACAAGGCTGGCAAATGCAATCAATTTCGAGGTACATAAAATTAAAACGTCTTTTGGACAAAGACAATTTAATTTCACTGCCCCGCTTGTTTTTAATAAGTTACCAAATGACACTAAAGAAATTACAATACACAAACCTATTAAACACCGTATCATTAATTTTATAAAAATATCAGGTAGAAGATATGCTGAAGAGGTGAATGGCCCTTGACCTCTAAATAGGCAAATCTGCTTTATATAATTTCAAGTATACTCTGAAACAGTATTTATTTTTGTATCTACTTAAATTATTTATTTTTTGTATCTTATCTTTTGTATTTATTTTTGTATATATTTAAATGTTTATCTTAATTTTATATGTATATATTCTTTTCTTCTAAATTTATGTATTCTTATGATTGTATATTTGTATTACTAAATTCTTTCTGCTTTCTTTTTTACGTTTATACTTCTTTACGATTGTTATTTGTACTATTACATAAATATCAAATGAGAATAACTGCCACAGAACAGGTTTTACCTAGTGTGGCAGTTATTAGTAATTAAAACAAATGTAAAATAAACAATAAAATAAATAAATAAATGTGAATGGCTGAAGCTGTGAATGAATACCAGACAGTCAATTTTAGAAGTAGCTAGTTTATGAAGAAATATAACATCAGCAGTATTTCTGGGTGTAATGTTAAACATTACGACGATGGCAGCACTATGTTTATTTTTAGCAGAGTTATTTTTTTTATTCTTTTATTATTTACGCTTCAACAGGAGAAGAGCCCAATTACAGAAGCGAAGCACATCACAAAACACCCAGGTTTGAGCAAACCACAAAACGTATCTGCGAGACATCTATAATATACATTTATTAATTAAACCACATAGATTAATTGTGACCTCACCGGGAATCGAACCCCCCGGCTATGAGGGCCCAATCCGTTTAACGAATGTTGGCTATGAGAATTTTTTTACTACGGCCCGGAACAACTCTTTTGTATGTAGACTGGCCAAACTACTATATCAGGTTTTACACCCAAGGTATTCTCCTTCTTCCAGGGCCCCAACTTTTCCGTGTTTTCCTATCCCTAAAAGCTAAAAGAACGCTGTATAATAAACTCATTAACTTCATTCAAGGTTCGATAAAACGCGTTATTTAGGAACGTGAGAAAACGACACGAATCGTGAACACGGTGTGACGTATCGCTGCGAAGATCGCCTGATTAATACTCGTGTACTTGTATCATCTCCGTTTACCCTTTCGTGGACACGATCGTCCTTTCCCGAGGAGCCATGCCCCTCACAGCAGGCCACAGAAGTCCACACACAGTAGACGCCAACACAGCAGCGAGTGGCTGAGCGCGCGGCTGGAGCGACTAGACGGCGCGGCGGAGGGGCCGATTATTATTACACGCCTAACTTCGCGAGAAGAATAAAAATTCCCCGAATCCATCCCCCTATCCCGCCCCTAGTGGGGGGTGATCGATCCCGGCCTGCCCCGGGGGAAGTCCCGCTCAAGGGCAGCCGTCTGGCGAGACTGGAGCCGGCTGCGGAGAAATTGTTGAATCGGAAGGTGTTCCAAATTCTTGAAAGTCTGCGCAATAAAAATCTGTCGCTTTATTTTTTGAGTGTGTTGAAAATTTTTAAGGATCACAATTACTGGATTTTGTCGCTAAAGGAATAATCATTAATTAAAATGAATTATGGAAGTCTCACAAAGATCTAAAAAAAAAAAATTAAAAATTTGATTGCAGTCACCGAAGATTACTATTTTAAAATGTACCTTGTGAATTCTAGATTTTACGTATGTATCCTTTCCATAAACATGTTTCCTATAAAATGTCGAATTCTGTTCATTATAAACTAGTAATCCTCGGTGACTGCAATATTTTTTTTTTATTGCTGCCTTTGCTTTTATACCCCACATATATATATGAATATAAACTTGTTATAAAAATTAATAAAAAATTAAAATAATTTTTAGGCGTTAATTCTAGTGTATATGTTAATAATTTGTATGAATGTAATCAAACTTAATAATTTCCTGTCTTAATACTTAATAAGTTGTCTGTCCGTCCGTAGTTTCGTTTAACGTCAGTAATTTGGTTCGAATTCACGGTTTAAAAACTCAAATTAAACGGCCGGGGATGGGGCTTGAACCCCGAGACAGCAAACCCGAACTGGCTGCTCTATGCGTGTTGCAACCTTAGAGTATATACAATCTTACAATTGTATATACTCTAAGGTTGCTACGGCCGCCTCTCCGATATATATATATAAATATATATATATATAATATATATATATATATAGATATCATAGTAATAGGCGGCACAGGTCCACCATAACCAGATAATAATGACAGAAAAACTTTCGAGGCCTAATATTAAAGATTTAATTATTTTTTAAATGACCAAGAAATTGTTTTTTTTTTATTTACAATATCAAGTGATTTTAAGTAAAATTTCATATCTTTAGTATTTGAAGAGATTTTTTTTTTCAATATGCTATTAGACCACTTTCCATTTAAGAAAGACAATCGAATTAGTATGTGTAAGGCGTACGCACGAGACACATTGTTTCGTTGTGTTGGTGTTTATACCCGCAATCACCAACACAACAAAACAATGTGTGCCGTACGCATGGCCAATGGTATGTAGATATTGTCTAAGAATCACTTGATATTGTAAATAAGAAAACAAGATTCCCATTACATAACGTTGTATATCTTCATTTCAAGCATACAATTGATATATCTGTCTATTAGGTACTATAGATTAACACTGCTATAAATACAATTTCTTGAGTTAAATTATTAGATTGATAAGCTTAGGCGAAATGCATATCAAGTAAACAAGGAGAAACAAAGTATTGTAGGTGTTACTAAACTTGCTTACTTAGAAAACAGTAAATATATTTTTTTTCATCTGAAAATACAGACAGCACCAACGCCACGTTGATCACAGAATTTTTTACTACAAAAATAATTTAAACGAGTCTTAACACTCTAACATCGTCGATTAGCGGCTTCAGGGCAAAATTTCTACCTGGCCGCCATAATTGAAATGATAATCATAATAATTACACGTAATTCGTTGGATTCATTCTTCAATGGTCGCGTGCAGCTAAATATTTACAAATCTGTACATAAAAAGGAAAGCTTATTTCTATGTTCATCGATTTGCAACATAATAATAATAATAATATTGGATTATTTATATAGCGCCATTTTTGTGAAAATTTCACCTCAAGGGCGCTTTACACACAAAAAACTATTATATTCTAAAATCATAGAATAACTAAATGAAAAATAAAATGAAAAAGAAAAGAGAAAGAAAAACAGCTCGTAACATTAAATAGTAAAAGAAAACGACGAATATTAAATAGGTTCTGGGAAGTATAATATAATATATTTATTTATTTATTTATTTTGTTTTGGGGAAAATTAACAGCAAATCAACAATCTTAAAAATATGAAATAATGGTTTTTACAATTATGCCAATTACAAATTTTTCACTGAATATACTAATTTACTTTAACTTACTTTAATAGCGAGTGGAGAGGGTGGAGGGGAACGTGGGACGGGGGTAGAAGGGAAGATATAATGTACAAATTAGTTTGGGTGCGGTAGTGTAGATATTGTTTGTTTTATGTTTCTTATTGTTGCGTTGAAAATGTCAATGTGGTGATAGTTTGTGTTAAATGAATATGTGGATCTGTACATATAGAACATAATATAATATAATATAATATAGAACATAATATAGAACTAAATACCTTATATTCTAAGATCATTGAAAATCTTTATTATTTTTTTTAAATTTTTTATTTCATTCAGTCATCCAACAGGGAGACATAATTTCTTGGTAGGATAAAATACAGAAAAAATAATTAAATGTCTCCTACAATTAAAGGATGACACAGATAAGACATAATTATAGATAATTCAATTTGTTATGAATGACAGATCAAACCATTTTACAGTTTCAAATAAGTGATTGTTCCTAATTTAACTTTACCATAAGCACATAGGGTTCGTAATGTATATAATGCACATGGTCAGGGAGGGAGACGAGTTTCTAGTATCTGCCTCACCATATGACGATACTCTTCATATTTAGTATAAAAAATATCTATTGAATTCATTTGTGGCATTTGGTGTACGACTCTGACAGTAGCGTTCGACACGAACTCCGATTTCTCGTAATAAATTCTGTCTAAGTGAACGTTTCTGTTAAGTCATTATGTAAATAAGCAAACATGTTAAATCACCTTGAAAGTTACAATTTCTGTTAGACATATCATTATGTAAGTGTACATTTTTGTTAAATGCCACGTAAATTAAGCATTTTTGTCAAATCGCCATTACCCTCACACCAGGCTCGTGCACTGAGAACATTGAAGGGTGACTTTCGTAAAAGTACCTATATTTTGGGAAAATAATGTAATAAATTATTTATACACAAAGTAGACTTAATATATGATGGTTTATTATATTTACATATAAATTGTATGATAATAATTGTTATAGATACATGTCACATATTTTATTTGGATTTTTTCCAAAATATTTGTCTACGTAAAAGTCATGCTTCAATGTACTAACTGCAAGCCTCCACCTCACACCAAGTCTGACATCGATCTACATGAACACAGCATAATATAATAAAGCGACATGGGGACGGATTACTATTTCCATTTGATCCTTCCGATATCAAATATAAAACACCCCTTAATATATACCCCTTATAGCGACCGTACATAAGCGGCCCTCAAAGCCTAGTGGGCATGGTATTAGTTTCCTTCACCGATGGTTCCGGGTTAAATTCCCGGTGAGGTCACAATTAGTATATGGATTTACTCAAGCCTGGGTGTTTTGTGATGTGTTTCGCTTCTCTAATTGGACCTCTTGGCCTGTTGATGCATCAAAAAAAATTTGATACAATAAATATTTTTAACATTAAAAGATATGGAGTAAACTAATAATATAATGATATTGAATGCAAACTTAAGTACGCACCCTCAAACTATTTGAACATAAACGTATCGGCCTTAGTTTTTAAAATTTTATTTATAGATATGTCTTTATTAATTTATTAATAAAACAATATTTTCATTTACGAACATTAATCATGCACTTATTCCTTTTTATAGAAAACCTACCTAATTATATTTTATTTTGTAAAGTGCCGTCTGCATTCTTTCTTGAATATGTTGGTACTTCTCTTTTTTCACATTTTCAATAGATTATTCATTTAGTCAATTTATTAAAATGATTATTTCTTTTTTCTTATATTGTGTCCATGGATTCTGTATTATATGTTCTTTTATTATATTGTAGAATCATTTAAAATTTCGAGTACTAAAATCATTATAATATTGTATTTTGCTATTACTTTGTGGTTATTCATTATGAATATAATTAAGCAAATTAACTTTGTTTATCACCACTTAAGTGGTGGTTAAGTTAATTCGTTTAATTATAGGTACTATAATTATAGGTACATTGTTTAGCTTTAGGCTCTTGTTTTATGGTATATTCTCCTCGTTCTGTTTTCTTAAATTTGTAATTTTTTATGTCTCCTTCGTTACTCAAGTATAAAATAGTAGAACCAATAATGAAAATGAGGAACAATATTACATTTTTATAAATTAATCAATATGCCTATATTATAGATGTTTCATTAACACGAAGCTATTTTTTTATATAGGGAAGTAGGCATGGAAGTCTTTTTGGGTATTCATAGGGCTTACTACCTATCGTACGGCTGGCTTAAGTAATCTCTTTACACAATGTAAAATTAAAAATTCCACTCATGATAGACTACCACGTCTATCAATTTTTGATATGTTTAATTTGCGCACCTTTTTTCATGTGTGTGTTATATTTTAGTCTGTGGGTCTATCTTTTATTAGTGTATATTGATTAATGATGTCCCCCTGGGGATAAAATCCAGTATTGTGGTCTTGAAAAATTATGATTTATGAATATCATGGCTGTTTCTTGTGTCCATTTTTATCTTATTCTCCCCAAGAATGTTACTTTTCATAATTTCTATAGTTATGTATTCAATGTGTTTTTTTAATGATAGTGAGTCTATGATTATTCCCAAATATTTTATTGTATCCACCATTTCTATTTTTTCTTTATCGATCTCTATCTTTACATTTATAAATAAAGCACAATACATGTCACTAACCTTCGATAGTTATAAAAGAAAAACATTTTCGTTTAGATAGGAATGGATCCATGTGGGTATGTGTGTAATGTATATGTAATATAAGCAGTAGGTATGTATCGATAATTATTGATAATTATTATTATTGCACTGCTTAATATATTTAAATAAGAAGAAATAAGTTTTAAAAACAGTCGCACAGTCAGTACAGTCGCCGGATGAAAACAAGTCCGAAATAGCGGGAAAATGAAAAGTTGAATTAAATTTATTACACCTACATACATAATAACGTTATCAATTTAAATGTGTCGATTTTATATCCTTTATATTGTGACATTTGCCATAAAAGCATTGTGCTTCGGGGTATAAAATACGCCGCGTCGTAAAATAATGCATTATTCGGTCGGCTTTATTATTTCCTACGTGCGTCGGTAAATTAGCATCCCACACGCGTGACATCTAGCGGCCGGCGTTTTTATTGCGACAAACGAGTTTATCAAAACATCGTGCCTGAATAACAAAATGTTACTTTTTACATCACCGTTTGTTTAATATTGCAATGGTTACCACAAATGCATCCTCTGTATACCATAATGCATTAATTTATTACCAGACATCGTCCGAGATGTCTGGTAATTATTATTATTATTGTACACAAATTTCAAATCAGTTAGTCCACAATACTTTATAGATAGTTAGATTCCTGCCTAAAGTGCGAGTCGTATTTTAAAAATTCAATCGCTTTTGATATAAGTCAAACAAAATTATGAAAAACTTGCAGAAATTAATTTATGAAGAAACTAGATTTTTTCTGAAAAGGTGCAAACATCGATAACCATGGACGTGTCGATAACCAGTTGTTTAGGCCATAGATATCAAAACATTTTCGTCTCATAATTTAGACACGTAGGTAGGTACCTACCTGTAAAGTATTGTGGACTAGCTCTGCTACACCTACCTATATAATATTGTTTTATATTCCCTTATATTTCACTAAATAACGATGAAATGAAATTCATGCTTGTATCAAAGAAATTAACCACAAAAATATTTACATATTTAGAGCGGGTCTCAATATATTTATAGAAATTTTCACCATTTAAAAACAGTTTTTTCGAAATTGAATTTTAAAGACATCTGTCAAAAGATAATATTTCCATTATTATAGATAAATATAGGATTAAATTTTTATATTTGGACCCTTTAGTTCAAGGAATTGATAGATGTAAACTGATTTCTTCAGTTTAAAATAATAATATTAGTACTTTTGTAGGTATATTCATTATTGTAGGTATATTCAATATTCAATCAAATTACGTCAATTTTGACGAAGTGTATAATGTTATGCGACAACTGTCAAGAAACGATTTTAAACATAACGCAAACCAATGCGAATAGACCCGATTCCATATTGAAACCTCATAATTTGCATATATTATATTCATTGAATATACGCAAATGTGTTCGCGTATTATTTTCAATTCGGTTACACAGCCTGCTATAGTTAGAGATGCCCACTCGTTGACCGAGGATCGTCCGCGAAGAGGCGGTGACTGGAAGAAGCACCGGCCCTGGCAGGCAGTGTTGTGGGTAGGTATGTGCGTAGGTACCATCGCCAGTACCAGGTACTGCCCCCACCGCTGGCCGAGCGCGCCTGTGTTGGTGTCTGTGCAAACGAGAAGAGTCGTGAAAACCCGCGGGCCCATTATTGCAAATGGCCGCGCACTCGCGGAATGGCGATGGCATTTCCGGTCCTCGCCAATTCTCAGTTCCGGGAGAATGCTGCGCCGGTCCGGTTTGTCGAGCGTAGTCCTTCATCGTCGAATGCGAATGGTAATGTTTCAGATGGTTGCGTGTAATTAGTTTATTGTCGATTGCGTTAGATGCAAAGGGGGCCTCCTTGAGAAGAAGTGATCAACGAATATCGCTGAATGAATATTTCGACGTAGTGAGAGTGAAATATTTGAAATGAAATAAAAAATACTTGCAACTTTTTTGGCCGACTACACAGTGCATAGTTTAATACTTCACCTTTCGATGAGAGATTCTGTCATTTCCATCTATTTTAATAATCATCGTGAATAATCTCTACAATGTAAACGCAATTTCCTTCAATATTATATATCTAAATATGTGATATTTCAATAAATAAATAGAATTTGTGTTTGTATTGTAGCTAGCTATCAATTTCCGTAGAATTTATTTCTATAACTTTTTATTTCATTCTTTTTTAGCACTTTTGTCAAGTATACTGCGGTAGAATGTGTTTAAACATTTTATTGTCGCGCTTATATTAGCTTCACCTGTTTATCTGGACGGAATCTTATAATCGATATTTCACCCGCTTTCCTGCGTCCAATCGAGCTGAAATTTTGCACACGGGCGTATTCTCGATGACAATACACGAAGCAATTAATCAGTTTCAAGTCCATCCCAATTATTAATCAAAGTTTTGTATGGAAATAATTTAATGAGCTCACCAAAAGATGGCGCAAATTTCCTATCGAAGTGATTTTGTTCGCTGGGTAATAATTATATCTACAAAGAGTAAAAAATTTTATTACATGAAAAAAATTTTTTTTATCTACGCTTATATTTTATACTAAAAAGTGAAAAATTAATTTTCGGACAAAAAATTATTGCTTCACTCTCCAAATAAAAGCGTGGGCGCTTTCCCTCCATCAACAACAGAATGTCATCGAGAATACGTTTTACTTGCACATTCTTTGTACCTGTATTATTATCTGTTATCTGCCAAAATCCCCCGAACTGAAATGTCATAATATCCAAACCCTTTCGTACTCAGGTTTGATGCTATACATTTCAGGTTCGATACCAGAACGTACACTATGATGCTCGGTGTGCCGCGGCAGTTTGACACAATATTGAAAAGCACTGCTTTAAAACAACACTTAAAAAACTAGACAATGTAAATAAAACTACACTTTGCTAATTTCTTACACTTTAAGAGGCATCGTGTTACGGCAATGTGTGTTCGTTCAGCGCAAAAACAGGTGTAAATTTTGACACAAGTTATTCCAAGAAATCCCGTTTGCCTACACGAAGCACATATTTGCTTAGTTGTGGCTGCGAAACAGGATTCGTGAAAGAAAATAATAATACATTCGTGTATACCTCTATTTATCATTCGGAAAAATAAAATAAAATCCCTACATTAGCTATATAGGGTGTCTCATAGCTAGTAGCAAAAAATTAAGGTGGATTCTTGCCTTGATAATGAGTCGATATTCAAGCAACCATGACCTAGTATCAATATTTATGGAGATACGTAAATTTCGATAATGTATACATTTAAGTACAGTTAGTGTAAAGTACATATACTAGTTAAAGTATACAATATCGAAATTTAACACTGTATATAACAAATACCTGTATAGGTATAGGTATGTATGTTAAAAATAAAATTGCTTAATATTATTCCACATTAAAAATATAAAGCTATAATTACCAGCGGCGAAATCTATGTAGGTGTGTGTAGGTACTGTTGTAGAGGAAATTATATATATTTATTAGTAGTAGAGTAGCTTGTTGGTCTTGTGGTTAGGGCTCTCGCCTTGTGATCCAAAGGTCGCGGTTCCAACCTCACTCCAGACCAGGAAGTTAGCCCTATTTTCATAGCACAAGCGTTTAGCTTAGTTTGAAAAAAATAAGAATATTGATGTGACACGTATTCCGTGTTCGCATCTCTATTTTTTTTTTAATATATATATATTTTTAGCGCAGTCCCTTCAAATATTTGAAAGGATACAGATTTAAAACATATAAACAGGGTTAGAAAACATTAATAACCTCGCAGGACTATATACCTGCTTTAATTATGAGTCGAAAATGTTCAAGCAACCATGACCTAGTATCAGTAGTTATGGAGAATGGAGACCAGAAATCAAAGTTTGTATTTTTATTTTTTTTTTAAACTTATTTTCTGAAAAAAGTTCAACTATCATTACCATAACTTTATCGATTATGAAAAATTCATTTACTTCAATACAACTCAAATAAAATTATATTTTCAATTTTTTGCATGGTTTTTATCATTTTATTCGACGTATTAAAGCGAATAAATTTTTCATAATCGATTAAAGTTACTGTATGATAGTTCAACGAACAGTTTAAGAAAGAAGTCAAATCCTTGATTTTGGACAACGATGTATTGTAACATTGCCCGCATGTCTCAAATGGTTTCTGTATAAAAAAGTTATTACTCCTAAATGGTTTCTGCTTTTGTACTTTAATTTGGCTTGTCAATACTCCTCCCATAAGCTCGAACTTTGGCTCATATTATGGGGAGTATAATGTCTGTAAAAATGTTATAACATAAAATCAGTTTAAAAATCATAATAATATTTTTATAAAAATATTATTATGCATCTTCTGTATAAATAAATACATATTTTAAAAAAAATTGCAAAAAATAAGTCAGAAATACCTATTGAAAACAAAATGCAAAATTTGATATTGCATATCTCCATAACTATATTAGGTCATGGTTGCTGGAACATTTTCGACTCATTATGGAAGCAGGAATCCACCTGTAAAATTTTTGCTAATAGCTATATGACACCCTGTATAGCATCGCTTAGTCATTAAACTTATCACGAAAGGCTCCAACTATTTCAAAAAAGTAATAATAATTATTTTAATATTCCAAGACAAGATGGTTGACAGACATTCGAGTATATGACACATACTTACCTGTGTGGAAGAGTTATTTTTTTAAATAGATGAAATAAATAGATAACTTAAAAAGATGCTTACATGTAGACTATTTTTTTAAGCAAAGATTCAATTGGCTTGTGCTTAACAGCCTGTTCCGAAAACATGTAATACATTTTTTTTTTTAATAATTAATTCTTAGTTATACAACCCTTTCAAAAATAGCGTACTTCGTACGTTTAAATCTCAGCTTTACAATAATTAATTATTCGTTATATTAAATAGACACATTAACAAAATATATTGCGAAAACAATCTAAAATGAAAAAAAATACTTTTATCATTTACAAGCATTACAATACGAATGAGTTCACCATTTTTTTTTAATCCAAATGACCTACATACGATCTCTTATTCCTAAATTCTACTGAATTTTACCACAATGTCTTGGTAGGGTTAGGGCCAGACATTGTTACATAACGAATTTCCTAATATCAATAGTTATTGATATTAGAACATTAGTGTTGTAACATCCAAGGTTTTGATTTGAGCGTGGCGCGCCATTTAAAATCATCTGTTGTCATTACCCAGCCAATAAATAATTAACATGTTCATAGATACCTTAGTGTTATTTTTTTGTTTTTATTACAGTAACAATATAATTGTATTACTTTTATGATAGTCTATATGAGTGAAGAGATTTAATATAAAATCCACATCATACTCAAGAATAATCCTGTGTGATATCCGTTAAACGATTTAGAGGACTCTTCTGGTTTGTGTCTTCTGGGGTGTGATGCCTTGTTTTTACGGCCTTTCCGGCTGACGTTTCGGATCCCATTGCAAGGTTATTCATCGGGGCTGATTGAGATTCTGAGTAGCCGTGAAAACCTAAGAACATTCTTGATCTAGAGGACGTCAACAATTGAGTGTTCGGCGTTGAATAATAACCGAAGAGGGTAGCAGAGGCATGGGGAGACCTTCGTCTTAAAAGTGGTTCGACAATAGTTGACGATGATGATGACTTTTCAGTACATTTTGGAAACGCATGGGTGTATGTGAGGATGGTACAAACATTTGATGACAATTTCCATTCCCAGATGAATTTTAGCATTTACAGTGAACTTCAGTGATGTAAATATGTCATATTTTGGCTAAAGAGTATACTAAGATTCAAAGAATCAATTGTGAGACAAGACGACAAAAGATCAATGACTAAAGGCCAACATGACAAAATATCCACGCGAAAATGACCGACGCGACACAAAATCCACTCGATATTAGATCCAACGACATAATGACAACGAACAAAACATTTAGGCGTTTTTTTACGAAGGAGCATTAAATACATTAATGAATCGATAATTGTGACGAAATTAATTTTAAAAAAGAAGCCGATCAAATCAATGGACGAAAATATTTAGCAATAGTGCAGTATTTGTAACTGCCCTTTTTACCTGACCTAACCTAATATGCATTTTTTGTTGTAATTCGCGAAAGGTCAAAGATATACTTTGGTCTATTGATTTTTGAGATAGGCATATTTAAGGATTTTTTCATCATTATCAATTCATTAATTTATTTAAAGCTCTTTCAAAAAAAAAATTGTCATTATGTCGTTGGTAATATCGCGTGGTTCTTTTGTCGTGAACCATTTTTCGTTGGACCTAATGTCGCGTGGATCTTATGTCACAATTGTGGACCTTTTGATTGTGAGGTTGGTAGAAACTCTCCTGATCATAGTTAGTGCCTGTAGTGAAATTCTATATACTTCTTCTACAATAGCTTCTTGGTATTTTTTTTACTCCCTTTATATTAACTCGTGGCGTCTGCTTGCTTGACGAAAAAACTTTGGATCGATTTTTAACCCTTTTTCCGTGATCCAATCGAGCTGAAACTTTGCAAGCAGACTCGTTACGACGATCAAGAAGATCTATCAAATTTTCGTTAAAAAAAATGAATAAATTTTTGGATTTTTGAAATTTTTAATGTTTTTTTCATACAACTTACTAAGTTGTATGAAAATATTTTAACGCGCCTGGTACACGGAATAAGAAGACACGGAACCTGATTATAGTATAATTTTGGATTTTTGGAAATTTTTTATTACTCCCTTTCGTAGCGTCGCTCGACCGAAACCCAACGCGTAGGTTAAGCGCCAAACCAGTTTCCACTAGTAGGTAAATGAGAAAGGGACTATAATAAAAACTAGGTTTTTATGGGTTACTTTTTTTAATTTATACGCTTCGGCAGGCCAAGAGGCCCAACTACAGAAGCGAAACACATCACAAAACACCCAGGATTCCGGAACCCTCGGTGTGAGAATCATGCTAGTATCATGCCCACTAGGCTACAAGGGCACTAGATACTTTATTACAAAATTTTCACTGGTCCTTACAGAGGGAATACACATAACACACCATATGAGACCTTTAAAAAAACCATTAAAATTAACCCTCATAATTAATTAAATTTCTCTCTTTACTATATTCATTTTAAATTGTTTGCTTATTGTTAGTTTATTTTTAAATTGTTTTTCCCACATAAACGCATTAATTATCGCATACTATGTAACTTTTTTTTCTGCTTGTACCTATATATTTATGTACTATTTATTTTACTTTACTTTATGCATTAATTATCTCATATTATGTGACTTTTTTTCTGCTTGTACCTGTATATTTATGTACTATTTATTTTACTTTATTTTATGCTTTAATTATCTCATATTATGTAACTTTTTTTTCTGCTTGTATCTATATATTTATGTACTATTTATTTTACTTTATTTTATGCTTTAATTATCTCATATTATGTAAGTTTTTTTCTTCTTTTATATTTATGTACTAAATAATATATTATTATATTTTATATATAATAATATATATATTATATATCTATATAGAATATATATATAAAGTGACACTCCCTCTCCAGACACAAGAGTTAGTCTCTTAGAGAGGTACAATGATAAAAAAAAAATTAATTTTTTTTTTATGTATCAAATATGTAAATATATAATGATTTGTATTTAATAAAAAAAAATGTGCATAAGTACTATATAGGTCGCTCTCTTTACTCTTTTCTATTTCTAATACATTGGTCGCGATCATAATACAGCCACCCGCAGGGTCAAACAACCGCTCTCTGACAGTTAAAAGATTAATAAAAAAATTGAATAATATCGCAACCTTTTTACAAGCGCGCATGCGCGCTCTGTATCACTTTACTGCCACTTAAATAAATATTTATTTGAGCACAATAACAGCGGGACCACTATTCACCATTAATTGTTTAATGACTAACGCGCTTGTGCTGCATTAATCTGCACTAAAGTGGAGCACCGTACACATCATTAGCAATGTTTTTATAACCTCTTCAAATAGAGCAAAATGATTTTGTGGTGACCTTATTAATATAATTAATAAAAAACTAACCCATAAAAACCAAGTTTTCATTTTACTCCCTTTCTTTGTAAATTAAGTTTACCATCATGTAATTAAATAATTGATTGACTGAAAATGAAACATGTCTAGACAAATATCTATGTCAGAAATCTCTAAAAATATCTCTTTATTATTTGATTTCTTCCCAAAAAACCGAAGTGTGCTGTCATCTGTGAACCAACTGTCATTAATTTTCGAAATTCGTAATGAAGTACCTATTATAACCTACTGACGGAGTAATTCAAATTTTAAATATTCCGTGACGTTATCGGGCCGCCGTTGGTAGCTTTTGTAATGATTCCAATTTGAAAAAAACCATTAAAAATTTGAAAAATCAAAAATTATACTATAATTACTTAATTTTATTACTAAAATTTGATAGATCTTTTTGATCGTCGCCACGAGTCTGCTTGCAAAGTTTCAGCTCGATTGGATCACGGGAAAAAGGTTAAAAATCGATCCAAAGTTTTTTCGTCAAGGAAACAAGCAAGCAGACGCCACGAGTTAAAAGAAAGGAAGTAATCACTAATGGAAATTAATTTAAGTGGTGAAAACGAAGGATGAATGTGCTTATTAATTATATTAATATTTTTATAATTTACATTTTGTTTAATGTTTTATTACCTCGTGTATGTACATAAATGAAATTAAGGCTGCGTGTTTGTGGGAAGGTAAATGCCCATCTGTCGAAGCATGATCTCCCGGTACGTTTAATGTAGCGACGCAACGAATACTACTTTCACGAATACGAATACGAATATCAAGCCTACTATTCGACGAATACGAATAATTCAACAAGGTAAAAAAGCTTGTTGGTCTTGTGATTAGGACACTCGCCTCGTGGTCCAAAGGTCGCGGGCTCGAACCTCACTCCAGACTAGCGGGTTTTTATTTTCATAGTACAAGCGTTTAGCTTAGTTTGAAAATAGTAAGAATATTGATGTGGCACATATTCCGTGTTCGCATCTCTGTTAAAAAAAATACACCACTGTTCTTTTTTTTGAGATATAATAATTAAAATTTACCACCGATAAATTTTTGTTCAAAGCACAAATTTCTTTTATCCGTTTGTACATTCCCAACGGTCGAAAATAAATTTTAAAAAATTCACGCTTACGAGAGGTCACGTTATTAGATTTAATTTGAAATTATAAGAGTTAACACTTTTACACACAACGGGAATAAAATGGAACGAAAAATACGTATTACAAAACAAAAACTACACGAAATGGGCACCTAACCTTATTAATAACCCAATGAAAATAGATGAAATAACTCATGTTATGCTGTGAAACAAGTAACAATTGACAAGGTAACTTGAGAACTCAATAAATCCATTCGTTCAATTTTAGGGGAATCCCCGATAATAGAGTGCGTAGGTATGTTCGGATGCATAACCAAACCGTAATTTTCGTTGCGTTAAAGTAATAAATAATTTGTTTTTAATATTCGTGATCATATTCGGCAAATACGAATATTCTTATACGTATTCGTTGCATCACTGATTTTATGTATGGTACGTAAATGTGTGTGACAATAGATAGATGTGAATTAATGGTGAGATGGATACACAGGATGACCAGAAAATACTCACGGTTGGTTAATTGTCGAATTTATTGCAAGTACAGGTTACAATGGTATAGTTCGCGGAATACAAAGAATGCTGCGACTATCTCAAGCGGCGTTCGAAGGAAGTGTAGCCGTGGTACCGACGTGCTCCCTGCCGGTACCTCGAAGGTTGTATCGGGCTTCTGATTGGTGATTTGCCTGGAGCGCGATTGGTCCATTTGGCACGCTCGAGGGACTAGAGTCCGGGTAGGCCTAGATACTCCACAATGTCTTTGTGAACGATAAGTTATTTAAAAAATATATAAAACAAATAGTCGTAAGTCATAATCTAAACATAGTTTACATCGTACAAAAAATCCAGGGAAAAAGATAACAAGTCCCTTTTATAAGTGACGTTTTATAGCTGCAATTGATTAGTATTTTAGAGACTCTATTTGAGGTAAAAATTACTTTCATGATACTCTAATGCTTCACAAAAGGTGTGCTAGAAATATTGAAAAAAATAATAATGTAACTAATCTCCGTAACTGTCGATATTTTATAAAAAGTGTGTAGATTATTTTCTATGTCCTTAGATTTTCACGGCCGTTCAGAATCTTCTGTGTATAGTTTTCTGGGATATTCTGCCGTGTATATGTGACCTCTCAACGTTTCGGCTCCCACTACAGGGCCATCAGTCACATCAGCCCTGATGACGGACTATACACGGCAGAATATCCCAGAAAACTATACACAGAAGATTATTTTCTGTTCAAGATTCAATGAAGGAGGTTCTCCCGATGTTTTTTGCTACTAGCTAGATAGATACCCTGTATAATCACCCGCAGGACCTAGCAGCAAGCTATCCGTTTTATTGCTCAACTGCTAATTTTGCCATATTACGCCAACAACAGCAAAAAATTAATAACTCTTGCGGTTTTAGAAAATTACACGCGGGCGCGCGACCCACATACGACGCGATATTTGAATATTTACTTGCGGGCTTACATAAGGTAATTATTTTTTAATATCCTCTGATATACCAATCACCGTCCGTGTCAGGGCCTTCTGGTCGGTAAACATGCCGCGGCACATGGCAGTCCCGCTCGTTGCGCAACCCGAGTCCGCGCCTGGAGCCGGCACGATCTCCCGCCCAACGGGGATCCGACGCTCGTCCAATGATGTAACTCGCTTCTAATAACAAATAGTAAATTGTAGTGAAGGGTCCGCTCTGTACTCACTACTACAATGTAGTACTACACTACATTGCAGTGCACACTTCGCACGTTTTGAAGTGTAGTGCACACTACAAACACCAAAGTTATTGAAAGTATAAACTTCAAATAGTACACTTCATTTCAAAGCGAACACTACAAAGTACATACACTTCAAAGTTATCGAAAATATGAGAAACATACTTTAAATAGTGCATTTTTTACGTGAAATTTTTGGGAAGTTGATGTAAATATATTAAGAAATCTCTGGAAACCGAAATAACCCCCCACTCCCTAATGGAATAGAAAAAAATTTTGCCAAATTTTTATTTGGGAAAAAATTTTAACTCACTAGTACTACATTACTTCATTACATTACTTCACTTCATTAATACTACAATTACTTCATTACATTACTTCACTTCATTACTTCACTTCATTACTTCACATCATTTACTTCACTTCATTTACTTTACTTTATTTCGTAGTACTACAATTACTTCACTTCAAGTAGTTTGTAGTCTTCAAACTGGTGAACGTGTGTGTGTTGTAGTCTTCATTTTGAAATGAAGTTTTTCCCTTCGCTAGTAAATAGAACTCCCGTACCCAGGGCCGGATTGTAACTAGGCAGGTAGGGCCCGGCTCTTGCCGTCGCCCTAGTAAAACCTGAAATTAAAAAACATTTATTTCATTTAAAATGTGTTTTATTTTCGTTTTGTAATATACACACAAAATGAGTTATTAATTGCTATTATAATTTTGAGAGGAGCAGTTCCTCTCATCATCGGGTATAGATAATAACTTATAACACAATATGAGTTATTAATTACTACTGCATATATATTTTTTTAATTTTTAAAAAGTTCGTTTGTAAAAACTTTTTTTTAGACAAGTCGCGCGAATATATTTTAGTGGACTGTGGTCCCAACGCAAAATTCAAAATAGAAGCGGAGAAAAAAATATAGGTGAGCCCCAGGTGTAAATAATAAATAATAATAATTTTTTCAAACACTTTCATTGAAACTATGTTCACAGTTACTGAATTTTGTCCCCAGAAGGATGATTAATTAATCAAGGATGAATTATAGAAGTCTCACAGAGACGAAGCTAATTTATATATGAGAAAAGTGGATGGAAAAGTCTCTTATACGATGGCAATTACAACCTGTATGAGCTGACTTAAAAAATAAAATATACAGGTGTCATCACCACTTGAGAAAGCTATGTGTACCAACTTGTTAATGAGAAAAAAATCATCAGATATCTCCAGAAGAGACCATGGTGATATAAAAGAATCTTGATTCGAACATATGTATAGAAATTTCAAAAAAAATTGATAATGTGTGGATGTTCTACGATGGAATTGGTGAACATTTCATTGTGTAGAGAGATCACTTAAGCCGGCTCATACAGGTCGTAAGCCCTGAACCACAGTATAAGAGACTTCCATCCGCTTTTCTCATATAAAAATAAGCTTCGTCTCTGTGAGACTTCTATAATTTATCCCTAATCAATAATAAATCTGTTTATTTTTATAGCGCCGTGTGATGACGTAGATCGTCGTATCAAGGTCACTGTTCATTTATAGCTCCTGCTGAACAGGGTGGTTTTCAGCCCTTAAAGTGTTGCTCTACGTACGTCAGGGGGTAGCCTATTCCGCGTGATTAGGCCTGTCACGCTAAAGGCGCGTTTGAAGACAGCTCTGTCAACTCTGCTGAGTTCTAGTAAAACAAATTCAAGAAATAGTTTTAATACGTACGAGAGTTTAAAGTCTCGCCTAGGATCCACTATTCTTAATCCGGGTCTGGTTGCTAAGTGTGATCTACAGAGTGAAAAAATTAGAGAGTAAACTGGGCCACCCGTGAGCTGACAGCCAGATTGACAGCTGCAGTCTGCGCCCAAGGCTGCGCCTACGTTCATTTTTGGAGGATTCAAGTTCTCCCACCTTCGAGGCAAAGCCGTTGTTGTGTTGTCTTCACCTTTCTTAGATAGTTCAGCACAAATCGTTCTTACTGGTGCATTAAACTTGGATAGTGGCCGTATATTTTGGCAGACTTCTTGCTCCTGATAATTTGGAATATTCATAGAATATTCTGGAATATTCATGGAATGGAATATTCATAGAAAGCAGCCATATAGTTTAGCGGCCATTTGGAATATTCATAGAATGGAATATGCATAGAAAGCGACCATATAGTTTAGCAGACTTCTGGCTCCTGATAATTTGGAATATTCATATCATAAAACTTGGACAGCGGCCATGTAGTTTGGCAGACTTCTTGCTCCTGGTAGTTTGGAATCGAGTACTTAATGTACAAATTCGCCAAAGAACCCAAAAACCACACTCTCAAAAAAATCTGCATGATTCACAAATAAACACAAAACACAAATTAAAGTTCACGCATTCGTGGTGGCCTGGGTGTCACGGACATAAACAGTAAGCTGGAGGAGCGACAGTTGAAATGATATGGACACGTAAGACAGATCACACAGTGAAGCAGGTAATGTCTATGGAGCTTTATTAACAGTCATCCAGAACAAGACCAAAGAATTCCTGGATGACTCAGTGTTACACAGTAACGGCCTGGATGAAAGCGATACCCAGAACCGAAGAAGAAGCAGCCTGAGAACGGGAAGAGCCGACACCAACAGCCTACCTAGGCAGCGAGTTGGGACAGCGCAAGGAAGAAGAGAAGAGACACAAATAAACTCAAAATGTATTGAGTATGTACACGTACAGTTATCGGAGAAACATATACATATACACGTCAATTACTGCTTTTCATTTGCTTGGAAGATGGTCGATCCTTCTGCGAAGATTGTCCAGTGTCCAGTATCCTTGTGGTGCAACTATCGTCCTCCTGCACCGCCGTCAAAAGGACCTGGTCATCAAAATCTATCTTCTAAGCATTTATGTATTGTAATTTCGGTAGATGTGGGTAATCTGACAGATCGCGAGGTTTCGCGTGAGCTCATTTTTCCGGCTTTTAATTGGTCGTTACAAAATGATCTCATTCAGTCGGTAACTGATTCGAGGTTGATGACGTCATCAATATCCAACGAATAGGGTTATAGTGCCGACATCTTGGCTCAGACGAGAGATAAAAGGGGTGTCAACAGAATGTCACATGTCAGATTTCCACGGTCGCTACAGCTGTCATTACGTTGCTTTAGACAAATAATGGGAGTGATTTAATAGATATAATATATATTTATTTGTAGAATCTCAACAGTGCAATGCTGTGAGTGATATAGCAATAACGGAACGCAGCAGTAATGCAGCAAAGTAACCAGAACATAATATGATTATTCAAAGAAAAAGAGGAATAACAATATAATAATCAAAAGTAATACAAAGTTAAAAAAAGTTTTGTTTTAGTTTTGTCATAACATCTATACGGTATAAAATTATTTTTGTTTCAATTCCTATCCTATACAGGGTTATTTGGAAAACATTAATAACATCGCAGGACTGTATTTATGCCTTGATTATGAGTCGAAAATGTTCAAGCTATTATGACCTAAAATCAATAGTTACGGAGATATGCGACATCAAAGTTTGCATTTTTTTTTCAATATTTCTGATTTATTTTTTGTAAAACGTTGGACTGTCATTATAGTAACTTATATCGAATATGTACAATTCATTCTCTTTAATACAAGTCAAATAAATAAAAAACCTTCGAATTCCAATTGGAAATTTTTCAGGGTTTTCATCATTTTATCTCACTTGTATTGTAATGAATGAATTTTTCGTAATCGATATAAGTCATTGTAATGATAGTCCAACGTTTTACAAAAAATAAGCCAGAAATATTTTTAAAAAATGCAAACTTTGATGTCGCAAATCTCCATAACTATTGATATTAGGCCATGATAGCTTGAACATTTTCGACTTATAATCCCGGCAGGAATATATTACTGCGAGGTTATTAATGTTTTCCAAATAACTCTGTATACATTTATATGCAGTAACTCCGTCGAACGACTGTGCGATCGGCGCGAGAATCGAACGCGTTCTGCCTAGCACTGCGCAGTTCTCAGAGGTGTGACGTCACTTCCCAAGCGAGACTTTATTTATTATATCTGTCTTGGATGGCTAAGTCTACCGGGTGTCTAGAAGCCTGATCGCTGCCTGCAATTTTCCAATGCGGACGATAATTGAGCGGATAGTGCGGCACAAATACAGCCACGTATTCACTAGGGGACAAATTGTCCCTCAACATCACGCGCAGCATAGAACGCTGCAATGTCGCGACGTTGCGCGCAACATAGCGAGGCATTTCTACGTGTCGCAGCAATGTTTCGGTACCCGAGCGAGCGCACGGGGACATCGTACCGCGCGTCAGTACCACGTGGTATGTTGACAAGCTAAAACGCATGCGCTACTGTTACATATACTATATGATATGATATAAAACAGCGTTCCGTAATATTGTGTCTTGCTTGGCTACGGAAGACCCGATCATTTGTAATAAATTTTCAAAATCAGTTGTTGTCATTCGAATGAAATTGACAAATGATCCGTCAGACATTCGAAGATCGCGTAGAATATCCATCTTTCTTTCCCTTTTCAGTAAATACTTTCGCACCCACCACCTTTTTCTCCTCTTACTTTTCGATAAACTCGTTAGAATAAATAGATACGCAGCACTAATCATCATAACCCTTTTGGGCGACATTTCCGCGACAAGTGATATGACAGTCCCGGTGTGTACAGTAGCCGGCAAACATCTTGAAATTTTACGGCGTAGTGGGGGGAAGTTTGCGCATGTACCATTCCACCAAAGAGACCCAAATTTTGTCCTCTGCGCATTCCCCCACTACGCCAAAGAATTTCAAGAAGTTTGCCGGCAACTGTACGCGTGAAATGACCGCGTCATTGTCCCCGAAACATGAGCGTAGATGTTGATACGACATGCCGCGCAGAATGTTGCGCTATTTGTCCCCTAGTGAATACATGGCTTACATTTCCCATTGTCGCCGGTAAATCAAGCCGGATTTACGACGCCGACCCGCGACAGCTGTCGGACCTGTCGCTAGGCCCGGTGGCTTTTTTCTTCGCCAGAGTGACAGGGACATCTGATCTGAAGATTCCAAGTGGGGTCGTAAATTGCATCTTGATTTATTGCCAATATTTTAATGGATGCTGCGTGACAGGGCAAAGATCGGCGCAGAGGCAATCGGTGGGGCTGACCAATAGGGTGTCCCGACGGTTGCGCGCGGGACAACTGCGCGACGGCAATTGCGCGCAATACAAAAGAGAAAGAGGACATTAATTCCCAGGTATTTCATTCAAGGGTGTTTCGCAAGGCTGAAAATTAAATAATAACTAAATAGATAGTTTTAAATTTAATTTTAAAAAAAACGCGTTATGCAAGACGCGGTCTATTTCGCGAATACACACAAACTTAACCTGGCTGTTGAAATCCTGACACTATACATAAGAACATTAAACATATCAATAACATTTCGATGCTGAATGAAAGGATCTGCTCAAAATACACATTGCTTTTTATTGATCAGAAAACAGCGAAAAGGTGGCGAATGTGTTCGAAATGGATCGTAAACACACCCACAGAAACCGCCTTGAAATAAAGGTTATACTAGTGCCTACATCATTATTGAGTGACATGGAACCGAAACTCACATCATCCCACAATCCAGTTTTAAAATGATCGCAAAAAAACTAACCCGTAAAAACCAAGTTTTTTATTTAACTCCCTTTCTTTGTAAATTAAGTTTACCATCATGTAATTAAATAATTGATGGACTGGAAATGAAACATGTCTAGACAAATATCTATGTCAAAAATCTCTAAAAATATCTCTTTATTATTTGATTTCTTCACAAAAAAACCGAAGTGCGCTGTCATCTGTGAACCAATTGTCGTAAATTTTCGAAATTCATAGTGAAGTACCTATTATACCTACCGACGGAGTAATTCAAATTTTAAATATTCCGTGACGTTATCAGGCCGCTGTTGGTGGTAATCAAACTTTTGTAATGATTCCAATTTGAAAAAACCATTAAGATTTCTAAAAAATCCAAAATTATACTATAATTATTTTTTTTTAACAAAAATTTGATTGATCTTCTTGATCGTCGCTACGAGTCTACTGCAAAGTTTCAGCTTGATTGGATCACGGGAAAAGGGTTAAAAATCGATCCAAAGTTTTTTCGTCAAGCAAACAAACAAGCAGACGCCACAAGTTAAAAGAAAGGAAGTAAAAAATCAGATTTTAAATTGCAAATAAACATATTTGTTATGTCTTGTGTCTTATCTGGCAACTATATATAGCAGTAGGCGGAAGTGGATTCGTTTCCTGGAGACGGCCGTCTGACGTCTCACTAGCGCCGACAAAGATGATTATTTCTTATGATTAACTTTCTTATATTCGAATAATTAATTACAATTAACATACAATAGAAATTCCAAAGTCTTTTGATCATACGCAGGAAAAATATCCTGGCAATCAAAGAGACGATACGGGATGTCTCTTCCAATATAGGCCAAGGAAAGGAGTTGTTTAGAGTGTCCTCTATGAATATTGCTCAAGATACCCCAGGATCTCAATACTGAGCTGAAGTATAGTAGAATCGAAGGTTGCAAACGTGCATTTTTCTAGAAGAACAACAAACTAAAAAAAAATATGTACCTATCTAGATTTGGTTTTAATCTACCACGATGAAGGATATCTTCTACTCCACATACTATTCGGTATCAAAAAAACACACTTTAAATACTTTTATAAAAAACGTTTATATAAAAATGCTCGCAAGTTACATATTTTATATTGTCACGAGCCGTGGCTACGCATTAATGAATGAAAACGCTGGAAATTAATTAGCGATTTATTAATTACTTATTAATTAACTATTCAATGTACAAAGTCACTTAACTCTATTAAACTTAACGCTATTATTTGAACTACACTATTTCGCAATATATCACTCGTAAATAAACACTTTATTATCGCTGGGTAACACGTATTCAACATTTACTAGAACATTCCATCCGATTCACACGTTTCCCACACTAATATAGAGGAGTTATTATCAGCTGCGCCTTTATTTCTATCGCCAATTAGTTAAGTACTTCGCTCGATTATTCACTCCGGTTTATCGCTTCGATTTCCTCACTACTGGCCACAATGAAATTTCGATTGATGACGAGATTTTATTTATTAACGCGAAACAATAACCGCGCCGCGGCCGATTGTATTTATATCCGAAAATGCTGGTTTCGAACCTCCTAGATGTTTAAGAGAACCTTCTCGTCGCTTCTAGGCGTTCTGGACGTTTGTAGGAGTTTCTTGAAAGTTGTGGATGATTACAGGCTGTTTTCGATTCTTCGATAGTTTTGTGACAAGTGAAATAGTGCGTAAATTATTTTTAAGCATATCGTTACAACACTTTATTTATTTTATCACCTTCAAAGTTGTCCTCATCAGATATAAGTACACATAAAGTCACGCAATGATTTTTTTACGCTTCAACAGGCCGAGAGGCCTAATTACTGAAGCGAAACACATCACAAAAACACCCAGGTTTGAGTAAATCACGGTGATTTAAATCACAGTGTCGTACACACTGGGCTTCGAGGGCAGTAATACACTTGTGCCAGCGCTTTTTCTCCTCTCTTTCTTTTTCAAACACATACAAGCACTCAAACACAATTTTCGGTAGGGCGTTTGGCGCCTTCAGCGATTCTGTCTTTATTTATTATATTTATTTTCGATATGGAGTTGCATTAAAAAAAACATTTTGAGAAAATGTATCAAGTATTTTTACTTTCTTTCTTTTAACTCGTGGCGTCTGCTTGCTTGCCGGCTTGCCGGCTTACCGTCGAAAAAAATTTGGATCGATTTTTAACCCTTTTCCCGTGATCCAATCGAGCTGAAACTTGTCAAGTAGACTCGTGGCGACGATCAAGAAGATCTATCAAATTTTCGTTAAAAAAAATTAATAATTAATCTATAATTTCGGATTTTTAGAAATTTTATTGGTTTTTTCAAATTGGAATCGTTAGAAAAGTTTGATTACTAGCAACGGTGGCCCGATAACGTCGCGGAATATTTTCTAAATTTGAATTACTCCGTCGGTATACATAATAGGTACTTCGCTACGAATGTCGAAAATCTAAATTGACTGACAAATGTTTTTAGAATTTAATCTTCAAAGCATGAAGTGTCTTATCAAAGCTCAAAACGTCTGACATTTTAGAAATATATTAAATATGTTATATGTTTTAATTCGTCATTATTTGTTGTTATATTTTACAAAGAAAGGGAGTATAATAAAAACTTGGTTTTATGGGTTAGTTTTTTTTTATATTGAAATTACAAATAATGTTCCCCAGTAATGATTAATTTTCTATTTTTTAAAATCATTTCAAAATTCAAAAGTAAATAGAAAATAAATAATGGATAATTCTACTTTTATTTCGATTATGTGAGTTTTCATTCCGTGCTTTTCATTCTATTATATTAATAGTGGCTAATAACATTGCCCGTAGTCGATAAACGACTTCTTTATGGGCGTCGGTTTTTATATTTAATCCTTCCATGTTATATATTACCTCTAAACGATTCAACATTGATAACGCGCCCATGTTATATTCCCATGAAAATAAGTATAGCATTATCTATAAGATATTAATTCAATTATGCCTAATGGCAAATCATTCAATTCAATTCAATTCAATTCAATTCAATTTATTTCACGATAATATGTACATGACAAACAAAATGTTTAAGGCATACATATTAGGAAGTATATATCAAAAATGAAAGTATTTAATAAATTAAAAATAACATAAAATCTGGTCAAAGGTGTAGGAGAATCCCGCTTCGGAAAACCCCCTCAGACACATGGAATATATCAATACCAAAGCGATTTTGTTCAGCATAGCTGTGGCTCTTCCAACAGGCATAACCATCGGCAGGTTGGTCCTGTATATTGGAATGTGAAACAATCTATGCTGACGATGTCTAGTTTAATTATCAGGAACATACAAACCAATGCTCTGCATAATTTGAGATTATCGATCATACCGCGCAACAATCGATAAAAATGTGTAATCAAATACCACATTCCTTCTAGTCTCTAAACTATTGTAGCCAAGCATACCCTGGAGAAACTCGGTTGGGTAAAGCCAAGGATAATGCCCGTATCTCTCATGTAGAGATATCTCAGAAACTTCTTTTGGACTTTCTCCACCATAAGAGAGTACTTGCCCTCATGTGGCCCCCAGATCATCGAGCCACTCTCGAGTCTACTCCGCACCAAGGAGTTGTAAAGAGTTCTCAGTACGCGGGTATTCTCGAAAACCCTGGCAGTACGCAGAACAAATCCTAACATTCTCAAAGCATTACCACTGATCGTCTCTATGTGATCGTGAAATGTCAGGTTGCTTACAAATCTAACACCTAGATCTTTAACATTTGATGTTCTTGTCAGATTTTGATCGTTCATTTTGTAACATCATATAATATTACGCCTAATAATATCGGAATGGCGCTGTTCGAAATATCGATCGCCCACAATTATTATCAGGGAAATTGTTCGATAAATTTATTTTTGTTAACTAAGTGATTCCAATTTTTCTGTATTCAATAAATGCATTTTTTAATATATCTTTATACATTATAACGCTTTACTACGTGTTTACTTTCTATTTTTATATTGATTTATTTGAGACCTATTCGTAATAATTTTAATCAATTTGTTTCAAGGAATACAAAAATAAAATTAATTAGACATGTTACTTAGTAAGATATAGAGATTAAGCCAACCTATCGAAAAAGTATTGACAGTATTTTTATGTGTACATACGTTCTAATAACAAAAATACTGGATTTTGTCCTCAGAGGGACAATCATTAATTAATATAAATTATAGGTGTCTCACAGAGACGAAGCTATTTATACAGGGTTATTTGTAAAACATTAATAACCTCGCAGGACTATATTCCTGCTTTGATTACGAGTCGAAAATGTTGAAGCTATTATTACCTAATATCAATAGTTATGGAGATATGCGACATCAAAATTTGCGTTTTTTTTTTCAATATTTCTGACTTATTTTTTGTAAAACGTTGGAGTATCATTACAGTAACTCATATCGATTACGAAAAATTCATTCTTTTCAATACAAGTTGAATAAAATGATAAAAAGCCTGAAAAATTCCAATTGGAATGTTTTCCAATTGGAATTTGAAGGTTTTTATTTTTTTATTTGACTTGTGTTAAAGAAAATTAATATTTCATATTCGATATAAGTTACTGTAACGATAGTCCAACGTTTTACAAAAAATAAGTCAGAAATATTGAAAAAAAAATGCAAACTTTGATGTCGCATATCTCCATAACTATTGATATTAGGTCATAATAGCTTGAACATTTTCGACTCATAATCAAGGCAGGAATATAGTCCTGCGAGGTTTTTAATGTTTTACAAATAACCCTGTATAGTAAACATATATGGAAGTCTTATAGGGTGGCAACAGAGCTGTATCTGGTTTCAGTGATCACTTTACACGATGCAACCAAGGAATTGGTGAACGCAAACGTGGCACCAAGAAATTTACGTTAATTCATCTCTGTATACTTTTAACCTGACCTCGAAATTTTATAGATACGTTTTGAGATGAAAAATGTGTTTATTTTCAAAGAATTTGACATATCTATTAAAATGGGAATAGGTACCTATATAAATTATTTTATTTTCGTTGACTTTTTTTTATCAACAAACACATGTGCAGGTATATCTAACCGCAAAATTGGGCAAAATGAATTAGGAATACAAACTTATATTTTTTCCATCTCTATTCCAGGTAAAAATCAGTACCTAAATGAAGTAACCTTGTCTATTTATAGTTTTTAGTGGTAAAACTCATTATTTATTATACAATTGTATCCTGACGAAGGGGCCATAGGCCTTGAAACACGTTGATATTTTCAATATAAAAAAGTGGAGAAAACTAAGTTTATTTTATTAATTATATTAATAATGTCATCACAAAATTATTTTGCTATTTTTGAAGAAGAAGTAAAACTCATCATTTGGATTTTCAATCATTATAATAGGTATCACATTTTGAATTTTAAATCTTATCGCAAACCTACTCACTTTGTGAGTTAGACCCCTAAAGGGACGATTATGTTCTATTAAGCGTGACTAATAAAATGACATTAACTACATGTACACAAAAAAAAATATTAAGAGGACAAAAACTTATTAATTATGTAGGCGGGGTTTTTTATGCTTCGCCCGATTCCGGGAGGGTTTTTCTGTAAGTTTTGATTACATATTTTTCCAGGACACATTCGCCCGGAATGTTCATTACACCACAAATACGGAATATATGCGAATTGCTCCACCTAAAAAGAAGCGTGGGCTGATGTAGTTAATTAATGAAAAGGAGGAATTAAATGTAATATAATGCATTTTCTTGAATATTTATGAAGTCTCTCTGTAATGCTTTCCCTGGATTTGATCCAATAGGGTCTCTAGCTCTCGGGATTACCCTAATGCAAGAGATCTCTCGGTACCGAGGCCAATACCAAGGCCTTCATCAAAATACATAATTCTCTCGAAAATATGTAGATAACAATATGCGTCACTAAACGCTATATATACCATTGGAATAAATATCCCAATTACAGTAATTTCGTTGTCTGTTCGTCCGTCTGTCGCAACTTACTGTAACGTAGTATAAAAACATTTTTTTCTTTTTTTCATGTAAAAGTACCGACATGTTTGACTGGTTATAGCTAGTATACATATATATATATATATGTTAGTTCTAACTACTTTGGGGGTAATCCGCGTCAAATTCTGGTCATCAGGACCAGTCGTCTGCCGACGTTTCGAACAGATCTCACTGTTCATCTTCAGGGCGCCTTGTCGATGAGCTGCTTCTCCAAAAAGCGTACAACCGTTTGAGTCCGGGCTCACCGTCAAGTCCGGACCCAAACGGTTGTACGCTTTTTGGAGAAGCAGCTCATCGACAAGGCGCCCTGAAGATGAACAGTGAGATCTGTTCGAAACGTCGGCAGACGACTGGTCCTGACGATCAGAATTTGACGCGGGTTACCCCCAAAGTAGTTAGAACTAACATATATTGTACCCGTGAAAGCCTTAGATTTAACATATATATATATATATATATATATATATTATGGACGAACTATAAAATTGGTGTAAAGTAAATAAAATGTCACTTAATGCTATGAAATGTTCATGTAAAAATTATCAAAAAATAGAATTTGTATATAAACTGGACGACGTTCCACGCGCTAAAGTCGATTCAATAAGGGATCTGGCGTTACGCTAGATTCTAAACTCACTTTTAGAAACCACTTTGATAATATCGCAAACAAGGCATATGTTGGGATTTATCACCAGAATTACTAACGACTTCAAAAATTCTCAAAGTCTAAAAATTCTCCATACATCACTAGCACGAAGTACATTGGAATATTCGTCAGTTATTTGGTCACCTTATTACACAACACAAAAAGTTTCTACGTATTTTGTCATACAAAGCTGGTCAACACAATGCCCTTCACAGCTACGAAGATCGACTTGCCTTTTTCAAGATGCACAAACTTGAATTCCGACGGAAAATATCCGATCTCTTTATGCTACACAAGATTCCCAGCGGAGCTATTGATTATCTCTCTCTATCTGATATAAATTTGCGTGTTAAGCCCCGTATAAGAAACCCGGAGTTCTTTAGAATAAGCCAGCACACTAACAATGTCGGTTACTTTTCTCCCATCACAAGGTTGTGTCGCACATATAATTTGTATTGTGCTGACCCTAACATTGATGCTGATATTCTTGCAGATACCTTATCTTCGTTTAAAAACTCACTCATACACAACATCCATTTTCTAAATGATGACCTGAACCTATAGACCCATTAAATCAATTATTCATTAAATACTAATCGCACTACATTCAAACACTAAATATGCTATACACCTAAATGTACATGTAAAATATACTTAAATGCAGATATATATATTTTAAGATATGACCCTAATGCAAAAAGTTTTTTAAAAAAACAGTGAATTAATAACAAAGCATAACTTGTTAATTTGATTATAATAAAAGCAAATCTCGGTAAAATCATTTTAAAATTGAGTGTTAATTTTCACATGCGGTATACGAACTGAAAAATTTGTCTTTAAAATCCGAATTTCCTTAAATTGAGATCCGCAAAATTAAGTTTTTACTGCAATTACTATTTTCAAAACCCTTTAAATTTTCACGATTACAGGAGCGCTTTTATAACACTTTCACTTAAAATAACTTGACATGCAATTAACTTTTGTCATATTCTTATAGAGGGACTAAAATAGCTAGCGGATATAAACGTTTTAAACTTGGGAGTTTTAAATTAATTTCTATTTTTTTAATAGCGAAACTCTTAAAATTGGTCACTGGGCGAGTGTCTTGTCAATACAAAAGTAAGATTTTTTTTGCAATTATAGTAACTGGCTCATATCATTAAATAAAAAAGTACTGATTTGCAACAACTAAATTAGGAGGGAATGGATAAAATGTGTATTGATTAGATTAAATAGTGTACCTACAACGAGTGTATTTATTTTCATTTAATATTGTGTCCTTATCTATGAAATTGCCGTATAGGTTCAAATTAATGTCGTATTAAAGCTATAATATTCCTTTTTCAAAACTAGTTATTCATTTATTTTTTCACCGTGTGTTTTTTCTTTGATATTGCTGTGAAGAATATTTGATATCCAAGAGAAAATGGAAATTCTCATTATTTTACAAAATGAGTTCCATCGTGGCACTGATGCTGCATATACGCAAACAATATCAACCACATGTATGGACCGATTACGGTATACGAACGTATGGTGCGGTTTTGGTTTGATCGATTCCGTTCTAGAAATTTCGAGCCCTATGGACGACGGGAGATTAATAGATAATGACGATTTGAAAGCTACAAGTGAATCATCTCAAACCATGTCAGAAATAGCAATAGCCTTCAATGTAAGTGACAAAACGATATTGATTCGTTTGCGTCAAAATGCTAAAATAAAGATGCTCGCAATGTGGGTATCGCGAAGAAAAACAATAAATCAGTATTGAGGCTTGCTTGTTTTGTTGAGACGGCACATAAATGAGGGAATTTGGAATCGGATTATTACTCGTGATGAAAAGTAGATCCTGCATGATAATCGGAAATGTTTTTCGCAATGGTTGGACCCAAAGGAGGCAGCCAAGCAAGGTCTAAAATGCACATTGAGTAAAAAAAAAAACAACTAGTGAATGTGTTGGTGCATCTGTGCCGGAATTATTTATTACAGTTTCTTGATATCTGGCATACCCATTACTGCAGAGGTATACTGTCAAGAATCGAAAACGATGATCGACAAGGTTGCTAAACAACCGAAACCTTTCGATTGCTCTGGTCCACTACTTCTCCATGACGACGTTTGACCACACACTGAACAACGGACCGTCTTAAAATTACAGACTCATTGACTGGAAACTCTCCGTACCATGGTACTATTCAGATTCTGTACCTAGTGATTTTCATTTTTTTTAAATTTGCATAACTTTTTACATGGGAAAATTTTCAACTTCGATGCGGCGGTGAAAGACGCTTTTAAAGAATTCATCGATTCCCATACCCAGTATTTCTATAGCAAAAGCATCAATGAACTTCTATTAAAAGTGCAATTAATTAAATATGTATTTTAAATATAAAAAATTGTTTACATTTTTCTATATGAAAATTATAATATATTAAATTTATAAATATAGATTTATCATTGTTTGAATGACCTTAAAGTAAGCCAAACGATGGTGACAAAGCACCCACTCCGTAATAGGCCCAGATTTAATAAACGCCTCGTCACCCGGCGTTACACGAAGAGCCATTAAAAATTGCAAGTATCAAATAATCTCCGCCTGGGGGAGGGCAGCAGGTCTTTTATCATTTTTCCGGGAAACTCGGCGCCCCGGGGATATAAATAGTTACTCGGGATTCAGTTTCTCAATGGAGGATTATCTCCGATAGAACTTTAAAGTGCGGTTCCAAAAGGCTGTCTTCACTCGCGCTATGTAGGCACTCCAGTATGTGCTCGCACTTGAGAGCCAAAAAATAAGTTACCTTTAAATAAAAACTTTTTTGAATTTTCAAAAATTTATAAGAATTTTTAGCTTTTTATACTAACAAATACATAGGAAAAATAATTATTAACAATTAAGATAAAAATGATATAATGGACAACTCAGGAATCTACCAGTTAACATGTAGCTCGTGTCCAGCACATTATATTTGAAACACATCTCGTAATTTTAATACTAGAATCAAAGAACATATGAGGTGTCTTAATAACAACATTTTTCAGAATTTTCCAACCATCTCATAGAAAATAATCATAAATTTGACCCAAAAATAGGGGTGAAAATATTAAATACTAATAATAAAGGTTTAAATTTGAATAATTTAGAATTTTTTTACATTAGGGAGGCGGTGAATAATAGAATACCTCTCATTAATAACTAAATTAATTTTCCATATAGCCCTTTGTTCAATGTAGCGTTCACAAGAGATGTGGTAACACCCACTTTAGACACCGCCCCTTCTCACTCTCTCTCGTTAGATCCCTGAATTGTTCAGTCGTTCAATGGTTCATAATCAGTGCATGCTTTTCTCTAACAAGATTAACACGCATGTGAACAATAGTGGTTATAGTTTGACAATACTATGGTTGGGGTGTAGTAGTGTAGTGTTGGTCCCGACGAAGAGACGGGTACGTCTCGAAACCGGTAGACCGTAAATCTGGTAGTGGTTTCTACTAAGTTTACTAACATTCTGTTATTATGTCTAACCACAAAGTTAATGCTTTAAATATTAATAATATTAAAAATAAAATCATTTATGTTATTAAAGATTTAAGGTTATTATTACGGTCGTTGGATACATTTATGTTTTAAATAAAACGGATATTTTATATGACTCGTATATTTCACTGAGAAGCAAATTTCGACGTTTCGCTGAAGTCTTTGATCCAGCTTCATCAGGAGAGCGTCCTATCACTGCGTGGGTGGAGGCCGAACTGGTGGCGCAATCTACCCCCGCGGTGATAGGACGCTTTTCCGATGACGCTGGATAACGTCGAAATTTGCTTCTCAGCGAAATATACGGTTATTATAAAATATCTGTTTTATTTAACACATAAATCAGTTATGTTGGTGGCTTTCGTAGTCCAGGGAGTATGACACTATTTCCGGTGTGGTCACAATATGCCAATGTGATTAGATAGAACTATTTCTAGCGCAAGAAGAAAAGCAATCTATATTCAAAACATTTATATGGGCGTAGTAGGGTCTCATCATAGTTTAATAAATATATGTGTAAGTAAACATACCTACCAAAAACTTACTTTTTTTTTCTTTGTACTTTATTTAGTACAAACTGTTCGTACCTGGCGTTGCTTGGGTTAAGTATTAAGTTGAAAATAGGTTTGTGGGGGAAAATAAATTCTCCATTATTTTGCAAAGCCTCTACTAAAAACAATGTTTCCATTTAATCAACGCTGGAATGGATGGGATGTTCGGGAGAGAAATGTGGTGCATGTTACCCGCTGGGTCCTAAAGAATAAGTTTGTAAAATTTGGGTCAGATCGTTCAAACTGTGTAGATTTGAACAGAAAATATATTAGGGGAGGAAGTGCGGTAAAGGGAGAGGGGAGAAATGTCACCGATGTTACCCTCCGGGTCGTAAAGAATAAGTATGCAAAATTTAGATCAGATCGGACAAACGGGGTAGACTGACAGACAGACAGACATTGACAGAGTGAAATAATGTTTATATTGAAAAAATACTACAACACTTATTTAGTATTTATCAAATGTTATTTCAAGATTTATCTATAGTCTGCTCTTATTAAAAGTAGCCACGGCGTTAAAAAAATATATCTCAGATACTGAAAAAAAAGATTTTTTCGGTTTAATTGTTTATAATTTATAACCACGATATCACAGGTTTATAAGTATAATAAAATTATGAAAATTAAAATGATAATGAAATAATAATATGAAAATGATAATAAATAAATGAAAATGAGTAGCTTGTTGGTCTTGTGGTTAGGACACTCGCCTCGTGATCCAATGGTCGCGGGTTCGAATCTCAGTCCATACTAGCAAGTTAGTCCTATTTTCATAGCACAAGCGTTTAGCTTAGTTTGAAAATAGTAAGAATATTGATGTGACACGTATTCCGTGTTCGCATCTCCATTTTAAAAAAAAAAAAAATATGTGTGGAAATATCTTCAAAAAAAATTAATTTAATTTATCCAAGATAGCACTTTTATTAAGCACACATCGAGCTCCTGAATCGGACGTGTACGGGGTTAATGGAGACTGAAACGAAGATAGTATGTAAATGAAGTTAGACTTAGGAAACATTGCTGAACTAAATAACCATTGTCAAAGATCTGTTTAATTGACACAGACTCCTGTGAGATAGTACAAGGTTCAAATCTTACCTGATGATGATATTAATATAAATAGGTATTACGTTATTATTTTGGACAATTTTTTTTTTTAAGATAAGATAAATATCATACAAGATACAGTTTCTATGTTTCAAATAGATTTATTTTTCTCCTGGATTCATTATGGGATTTACTTTATTTAAAATAAGCGCAAAATTTGGTTCATTAATAATTTAAAAGGTATTTATTATTGGCAAAAAATATGAGTTAACAGATAAGACATTGCATTAGTACCAAAATTATTAAAATTATATTTGTCACAAAATAAATTATGTAACTAATCGTAAAGAATCAATAACATAATAGGTATTATAGTTATTTCCGTGCAAATAATCAATATATAGTTTATGCACGAATGAAATTATTTAGATATTTTTAAAATAACATGATATTTATATCGTATTATGTGATATGCCTAACTGGAAAAGTTTTTCTTAAAAAATAAGTAAACACACTGAGAACATTGCCGTCAAAAACCGGGCTTCAGGCCTGAGTAGCTTATTGTCACTTGAAGTTGATTAATGATGATGGAAGAAAGACGTTGCTTTATTTTTGACAGATTCATTTTGATGATCATAAACATCGTTATCGTTATAATAAGAGTTTGGTTAAAAAATAGCTCACAGATTTAGAATCAAAAGCTATTTTAGACATGGAACAATGCACATTTGCATGGAACAGTCAGATTTAAAGATTAAATAATAAAATCGTTTTCTTTTAAATTTTACACATTTAAATGCTTCAGTAAAATCTGACTATTTCTAGAATTAGAATATTTATTTTTAAAAAGAAGAAGTGACACAGTAACGTTCAAACATTATAATAAAATTATTATGACAGATTATTTTGAATTAAAATTTATGTAAATTTTTTAAGCGACTCTTTCTGAATAAGTACAGATGATAATAATAGTCTTTGCATTGGTGATTAAATAGTGAGTTAATCAGTTACTCATTATTAAATAATTTTTTTTTTCATAATCATACATAAAAAGAATATTGCTTTAATAAATTCCAAAAAATATATACATAGATACCTCATTAGTGACATCTTTATTTAATTAAGGGAATGAAAAAGCCTTATTTTTTTTCACGCTTCAACAGGCCAAGAGGCCCAATTACATCACGAAACACCCAGGCTTGAGTAAATCGCAATAAGACCTCACCGGGACCCTCGGTATGGAAAACTAATATCATGCCCACTGGGCCGCCACATGTATGTGAAACGGGTTGTAAAACTTAAATATTTGGACAACTTCCGTTTGCTATTTTAAATTTATATTTTTTGATTTTATTTATTTAATAAATTATTTACATTATTTTACTACATCCATTATTTATAATATCTCAGGCACATGTGTGTTTTTGATCTGACATTATTGGTCTTAGAGTATTTATAATATATTTTTTAGAACTTTGAATTCTCTTAAGAATTTTCTTGATGAAATTATAGGATTAATTAAATGAATTAGATTTTTTTTCTGAGCTTTTATATTAAACCTGGAAGCGAGATCATAATTTTGATGATTGAAAAGAGAATGGAAGGATCCCGTGGAAGGTTGGGAATAAAAACCACTTATCTGGTTACAACAACGATGCACATACCACTCTTGCAATGAAGAAGAAATGCCACGGACCGAATAGGTAGCAACAGATCATCATCAAGAGGGTTGCCACATGAGTTTTATTATTTACCGTCAACAGATCTAAGATATTACACTAACAAAGGAACAGAGAAGACAAAGAAACCAAGTGGTCATACACAAATAAATTTTATATTAATTATAAAATTTATTTAAATTTTATATTAATTATACATATTTTTCATTTTCGTTTTGGACGATGTCACATACATATTTTTAAAGACTTCGCCCACCCAGGAAATTAATATTAATTTTACACAAGATTGATAATAATGTGTTGATAATTTAACTGTGTATTTTGAATATTTATTTCAAAAATATTGTGGTGAGTCATTTAGGTATATTCCAATGCTACTTTTTATCCAATACTAATTTTTTTACAATAATTTTCAATCTTTCATACCATTTTCCCATGCATCCCATTTCCCATCATCGTATAAACCCTTTTTAAATATATCTATGTGTTAATACAGTAAGGTAATATAATTATCTTTTTAAAAATAGTTTTTTTTCAACAAAATATAATGTTTTTATTTTAAGGGTTAGTTTTTTCATCCTGATTTTGGAAATAGTATTTTAGGACTTACTTATCATCACGTTTCTTAGTGGGGTAAGCAGAGAGGATAGAGTGCCACACTCTTCTGACCTGACATACAACTTTTGTCTCATTTACATTCATACTTCTTCGTATGCAGCTCGACGGTTTTTGAGGCTTCTTACGGAACCATCTTCTATTATCTGGTTAATCTGGTCATACCACATTTTCTGCAGTCGCCCTCTCTTTCTGGCACCGTCAACACTTGCGTTTTATATCTTTCTTACCATTCTTTACTTATTCATTCGCTCAACATACCCAAACCACCTGAGCGATTTTTTTTAATTCTATGAATTATGCTAATATCCTCATTCTTTACTCTATCATAATTGGATTTGGCACACATACGTTTAAGGGATCTCATCTCCACTGCATTCAGTCTACTTTCGTTCCTCTTCTGTCAGCTCCAGGCTTCATTTCCATACATCAATGTCGGTACCAGAATTCCATTATGTGCAGCTAGTATTGCCTCGGTAGACATATTAGAAATTATTGCATTCAAAGCATTCTATTGTATAAATATAATTAATATAAGGTGAAGTATTTTCATAAATTAATACTAAACTGGTTGGTTTTAATAAATATAGTCAAGTGGTTACAAATAAATATATTCCAATAAAATGTTTGTATCGCGTCTAGTAATATAATTTTGAATACTGTAAAATATTGAACAAAAATTAAATGATGCAAAACTACACGTATCTTTTTTTAAAAATTCAACATATAGGTAAACATATGCTACATAACAACATGCTGATATTATCAGAAATTTTCCGTTATTATTTTTCATAAGCGAAATTCTTGGCGATGTTTATACAGCGTTCTAGTTGAAGTCGTTGAGTATAATGTTGTTTCATTATACGAGCCAGAGTACGTACTTAGTGGATGCGCCCCATTAGAAAATAGTACCATCACTATTATTTCACCAGCGATAGCACGTAGCTTCCACTTATCCATTGTTGGTATGGATGATATTCATTGAATTATAATGATTAGGGTGGTCCAAACCGAGTGATTCAATTTAAATTCCTTCAGTTTGGTTTCATAGGTTTGAAAGGGATTGTTTTTCTTCATGTACCCAACGATTGTTAAATTTTTATTCAATTTACTTCATTGAACAAGTAGACATCTAGATAAAACTTAAAATTTATCCTGAATCCTGAATAAGTAATAACTTTAATTTCGTTATAAAATAGAAAGTTTTCATTCTTTTGACTTTGAAAGCTTTATTCCCCAGTTAGAAATACAATTCCCGCCCATGTAAAAATGTTCTTTAAAATATTTAAAGGCATTTTTTATAGATATATGTAAGAGAAACATCAATAAAATACGGTCCTCGTAATTGGAAGTTAGAAGGTTAAAAAATAAGAAAAAGTGTAAGGACATCTTACATGAGTATGACGACAGGAATGTCTTCAATTCTCTCTCTTTTTACTTACTCCCTTTCTTTTAACTAGTAGCGTCTGCTTGTCGGCTTGTCTGCTTGTCTGTCGGAAAAACTTTGGATCGATTTTTAATCCTTTTCCCGTAATCCAATCGACATGAAACTTTGCAGGCAAACTCTTGGCGACGATGAAAAAGATCTAAAAATTTTCGTTTAAATTTTTTTAATAATTATAGTATAATTTTGGATTTTTCGATATTTTAATGGTTTTTTCAAATTGGAAACCATACAAATGTTCAAGGAAATGAATAAAATAATCGATATGATTTTAAAAAACGTGAAACCATTAAAATTAAAAATATAGGTACACTCACTTAAAAAATATTAACATCCATGCTACTAACTACCAACGGCGGACTGATGACTTCACTACGAATTTCGAAAATTTATGACAATTGGTTCACAGATGACAGCACCCTTCGGTTTTTGGGAACAAATCGAATAATAATTTATTTCTATTAGATTTCTGCTTAGTTTCGAAGTATTCTACATTACTCAAATCGGATTCTGACTATTTAAATCATTTGACGCTGGAAATTCATAAGGTACGATATGGATGATAATTGAATCTATCAAAATCTTGATTAAATTGACTGATAAATGTTTTTAAAATTTAATCTTCAAAGCATGAAGTGTCTTATCAAAGCTAAAAACATCTGACATTTTGGAAATATATTAAATTCCTGTAAGTTTAGTGTTATGTTATATGTTTAAATTCCTCTTTAATTGTTGTTTTATTTTACAAAGAAAGGGAGTATAATAAAAACTTGGTTTTTATGGGTGAGTTTTTTCCAATCTTAGAAGAGTGTCTCGCTTAATCAGCTGACAATATTTTCGATCACTTTCCTAAAAGTTGGTCAAAGTTAAGCAAATCACTTAAAATTGTTATTGATTCAACGCGTACATAATTATAATTCGATCGACATTTAAAAAAACTCACATGTTATTGCCTTTCAAGAATCGTTATTAACTAAATAAATGAAAATGGCCAAAGTAAAAAAGCTACAGGAGAAAAAAAAGCTTCTAGCATTATTTTATTGTATGTTTCCTACTTACGTAATTTTATTTCAGAAAATACCTGAAACAGTATTGTTGAAAAAAATCGTATTGAATTGTTGAAATACATACAACTTTTAGACAACATCAAATAATAATTAATTCTATATCTAAAAGTACTTTTCTGATCATTATTGAAAATAATTGATTCTTTTAAAGTTTACCAGTTATGCCTGGATACTTAGCTTTTCTTTTATTTCCATCTATAATTCTTGTTATTCGTTTAAGAACTAATAATAAAACGATATTAAAATTTGACATAAAGCATTAATGTAGAAAATATTAATAAGAGTT
This sequence comes from Agrypnia vestita, assembly GCA_016648135.1. Taxonomy (NCBI): domain Eukaryota; kingdom Metazoa; phylum Arthropoda; class Insecta; order Trichoptera; family Phryganeidae; genus Agrypnia; species Agrypnia vestita. The sequence continues at coordinate 412 of JADDOH010016244.1, read as the reverse complement.
CATTGTAAATGAAACAATATTGGGTAAATTGATTTCGAAAGGTTTTGTGTTTAATGTCTGATTTTATTTTAAAGTTCTCTGATTTTTATTATATAATACAAAATAATGATGTAAAATTTTATATGGCACGTTTTTGAAAGTTTTTGACAGCTAAATCTAACTTTAGTGTATAAAAATTTAAAAGCATCAAAATCTTTAAAATGAAAAAACTTTTATTTTACAACGCATATACGCACCTAATTTAATTTACGTTTAATTTCTTAATGGATAGTTTCATAATAATTATTCTCCGCGCTGTCATCAACGGAACCGATTGACTTGAGTGTTCGTTTGGAAACAGTGACCGCTTTGTAATATTGCCACGTATAAATACCAATTGATTATGTTGCGCCAATTTAATATGAATAAATGC
>JADDOH010016243.1:0-59504 GCA_016648135.1 Agrypnia vestita | reverse complement strand
AACTATACAGGTGTCTCGTTGCTAGTAGCAAAAACTCTGGGGGTGTCTTCTTCATTCAATTTTAAAAAGAAGATATTCTTTACACTTTGGATGAAATGTTAACAGTTACGGAGATAAGCGACATCAAAGTTTGCATTTTTTTTTCAATATTTCTAACTTATTACTCCCTTTCTTTTAACTCGTAGCGTCTGCTTGCTTGTCTGTCGAAAAAGCTTTGGATCGATTTTTAACCCTTTTCCCGTGATCCAATCGAGCTGAAACTTTGCAGGCAGACTCGTGGCGACGATAAAAATGATCTAACAAATTTTCGTTAAAAAAATTAATAATTATAGTATATTTTTTTATTTTTCAAAAAATTTTATTACTCCCTTTTGTAGCGTCGCCCGACTCAAGCCCAATGCGTGGGGTAAGTGCCAAACCTGTTTCAACAAGTAAATGAGAAATGGAGTATAATAAAAACTTTGTTTTTATGGTGTATTGCACTATCACAACTTTATATGGAGTATAAAAATTCATTCGCATTGATACAAGGCACATAAAATGTTGAATCCTTCCAGAAATCTGAAAAATTATTTTTCATAAGGTTTTCTTTCGAGAAAGAGACAAAGTTGTATGACCGCTTCACGCTAGACATTAGTGCAATAACGCATTTGATGTCGGTGTTTACGGATATAAACACCAACACAACAAAACAATGTGCCTTCCACCTCCCGCGCACGGCTTACACATACTAATTCGATTGTCTTTCTTAAATGAGAAGAGGTCTACTAATTGTAATTTTAAAAAATTATACTGGCCACAGATTCGTCAGGTAACAACGGTACCACGAGTAAAAAATCAACCCGTACGCATTTTTATGCGTAATGCAATAAAACTCTTATTGTTATTTTATTTAAAAATGTCAAATTTCAAATAGGCAGACTGTCTTACATTTTCATTTTTCCATCTGGCAACCCTGCAACGTTCGACGATCCTGACGGCGAGAATGTAGCGGACAGTTTTCAGTTTGTTTTGATGTGTTTTGCGTAAAAAAAAAACGCGCGAGGTTAACCTCCAGATAGAGCTAATTGTGAAAAATGTCAATATTATCGTCACGGGACCGAAACGTGAACACGATTACGCTCGTGCGGTTGATAAATGATGTAAAAATATCCAACGACAACGATACTACGCGCGTTCCTGATACCTGATAAGCGTCTAGCCACAACAAGCGTCTATTACAACTAGCGGCAGCATTCTTAAGCTTTATCACTGTTTATCTTTGATTTGCTTCAAAATGACAATTATGCCTGGTGGGAAGCGCATTGTTTTGTTTTGTGTGTGCATATTGTGCATGTCTCCATCGAAAGAAATAGTAAAAAAACAAAGAAACATTCTTACAGTATAAAGAGAGCAATCAAAATAAGAAAAACATTTTGAAATAACTCGATATAAAAACAATTACACGTGTAAATGAAAAATATACCTACACATAAAATTAATCTAATGACTAATAGTGACGCAACGAATGCTACTTTCACGAATGCGAATATCAAGCCTACTTACTATTCAGCGAATACGAATACGAATAATTCAGCAAGGTAATAAATAATACACCACTGTTCTTTTTTTACTAAGAGATTGAATAATTACTAATTACCACCGGCTAATTTTTGTTAAAAAGCGCAACATTTCTTTCATCCGTTTGTACATTCACAGCGGTCGAAAATAAATATCACTTTTTTTTAACACTTTTACACACAACGGAGCACCTAACCTTATTAATAACCCAACGAAACTAGATGAAACAGCTCATGTTGTGCTGTGAAACAAGTAACAATTGACATTTTGAGTACTCAACAAATCCATTCATTCAATGTTAGGGGAATCCCCGACAATAGAGTGCGTAGGTGTATTCGGAATTCGGATACACGGTGCACATCCAAACCGTAATTTGCGTTTCTTTCATTTATAAATAGTTTATTTTTAATATTCGTGATGATATTCGGCGAATACGAATATTCGTATTCGTTGCATCACTAGTAACTAACTAACCATCACGTCATTTCCCCGCAGGGCTAGGCAGAGAAGATAGAACGCCATATTCTTCTATCTTTGCACACCACTTTTGCTTCGGCTATATTCATACTTCTCGTACAAGCTCTACGGTTGTTGACGATTTTAACAGGGCCATCCTCCCTCACTAGTAGTATCTGATCATGCCAGGTCTTTCGCGGACGCCCTCTATTCCTGCTGCCTTCAACATTCGCCCCATATTTAACTATCCTTTCTTCGCTCATACGTTCTACACGACCAAACCATCTCAGCACTCTTTTCTTTATTCTGTCTGCCACAATTACCTTCCCTATTCGATAAATTACTTCATATCTTTATTAATCGAATAAAACGCTACTTAGGCCCGGTTGTTTCAAGTTCGATCAAAGTAAGCGGTCGATAAAAGCATAGATTTTTACGAAAACGGATCGTCTGATTGGTGGAGAACGTAAAATTTCAGTTTAAACTCTACGCTTACTTTGATCGAATTTGAAACAACCGGGCCTTATAAGATTTAAAAAATGAATGAGTCAATAAACCTTTGAGTAATACATTAACAGATTTTAATATAAAAACTATCTCTGTCTCCGAATCGACTCCATGTCTCTTTTTAAAGTAGTCAAACAGTCGTGGACTACGTCTACAAACTCACTGCACTCGTTGCTCAGTTGTATAGCCTAGGCAGCGATGAGTGCATGTGGTTGTTTGTTCGCGTAATGCCGTAATTGAATAAAGTGGATTCCTGTCATGATTGAAAATGTCCAAGCAACCATGACCCAATATCAATAGTTATGGAGATATGCAATATCAAAGTTTGCATTTTTTTCCGATACTTCTGACTTACTTTTTGCAAAAAGTTGAACTATCATCACAGTAACTTTATATCGATTATTAAAAATTCATTTGGACGCTCCCTAGTGACAAATTACAGTCGACCAATCAGAAAGTAAAGATATATCTCGTAATATTCCTATCGCAACAATCATCATATTTATTCAAATCTTAATATTTCATAATATTCTGCCACAAAAATTTAGATTTTTTCCCAAATATTTGCATAGGAAAAAGTCATGCTTCAACGTTCTCACTGCACGCGCCTGCGACCAGCGTATTCATAGGTCGTGCTTGTAAAACGCACACTCTGGCGGTGCAAAAAACGATACCCAGCGAAAAAAGCGTCCAGAGCGGCCAGACCGCACTTCTGGCAGCCGTCGGAAGCGACACTTCCGCGTGACGTCAGCAATGTCGCGCCGTGCCAACACCGCCGTCGAGCGCGTCAAATTCTCACACGTGTACGAAAAATTTACTTGCCGACCACATAAAACTCGCAGACATGGAGATAGGGCGAATGTAAGAGAAGAAGAAGAAACGGAGACTATTTTCGAGCAAACGTACGATGAAATCGACAACAAAGAGGATTGCGATGAAACTGACAATCGCATTGCGGATGATGTGGAAGAAAATTCGGTCTGTGACGTTTCGATCGGTAGGTACTAAAGACAATGAAATCGCAGGTCCATCAAGAACAGTGAATGGTACCCACCGCTTAACCAGGACCGTTCTAAGAGCAAAAGCTTCCGTATCGGTCCTACTCAATCATGGCCAGGTTGACATTTCTTTCAACTAAATTGCGAGTCCCTACTCCCCCGCTCAGGTCGTATAAAGCCATGTATTCACTAGGGGACAAATCGCGAAACATTCCGCTCGGCATGTCGCATCAACATCTACGCTCATGTTTCGTGGACAATGACGCGGTCATTTGACGTGTACACACCGGGACTCGCATATCTTGTCGCGGAAATGTCATCCGGTGAGGTTATGGATGACAGCTGCGCTATCTTATTTGGCGAAAACGGGGTTCCGCGCAATTCGAAATGTTTTTTTGGGTCACAATTTCAAATTAACGAGGTTTTACTGTAGTAAATTGAATATTATTAAAAACAAGGTCCTTTTTGCAAATAATTATTGTTTTCCAGACGTCGCGGAAATATATCGCCCTATGAGATTATGATGACAGCCGCGTATCTGTTTATGTTAATGAGTTTATCGAAAAGTAAGAGGAGAAAAAAGAGGAGAATGCGAAATTATTTACTGCAAAGAGAAAGAAGGACGGACATTCTATGCGATCTTCGATCGATACAGCTCGATGAGTTCGAGAACGATTTCGTTTCCCCGCATTGTCATCTTGACAGATACAGCGCATGCGTATTCACTTGTAAACATACCACGTGGTACTGACGCTCCGCGGAATGTTGCAGTGAGTACGCTCGGGTACCGTGCGCATGGCAACGTTGCCACGGCACGTAGAAATGCCGCGCTATGTTGTGCGCGAGGTCGCGGAACAGTGCACGACGTTGCAACGTCACGTAGACTCTATGCCGCGCGTGCTGTTGAGGGACAATTTGTCCCCTAGTGAATACATGGCTTAAACCTTTGCGGGGGGCAGGGCCGCAGAAACAAACCATTCACTGTCCCCGTCGAAGGAATCATCTTTATTATTAAAACAAACATAATTACATACATATTTCATGGTAGATACATTCGTATCAGATTCAGTGTTTATAAGTAAAAATACATAAATATAAGAATTAGACACAAGAGTCATTTACAATGTGTATAAGTAGAAGTACAAAAGAAAGAAGAAGAATGCGCTAAATTTTGGAATAGTGAATTGCATGCGGATTAGGCCTGCTGGGGACACCACGATAAAAAACGCGCCGCTTACTCTGCCTCAACGTGGTGTGGAAATTAGTTTTTTGGCCAGAACGCGTGTCAAACGACACTTTACGGCGCTCGTACGCCAAAACCATAGATTTTACGGGAAAAAAGGTTATTACATAAATTGTACGAAATTTTCTTTAGGTTCATTTTGTAAAACATGTTTTCATCGTAAAATGAGTCAGAAAGGAGATACTGTCAAAAAACTGCCTTTAGGCGCCATTTTTCCAAAATGGTCGCGCGGTCCATGCAGCGGGTTAAAATGAGCTCACTTGGATGCTCATTCGCTGTCCTCCGAATGGAGTGCGCGCCGAACGCGCCTTACATAATCCCGGCTTATTCAAACACTCTTCGTACGTCTGCGTGTATTATTGTTCCGAGCTACGTCACGTATTCCTTCACAGTCCACGAGCGCCATTAGCATATTTCGCAGGTGTCGCGATTGCACAGCTGTCGCCGCGTGACGTCACGGCGGACAATAACAAGTCGCCGGCGGGCAGGCGGAGAAGAACACCGCGCAGAAGACCAGGGTTGATGGCGCAGTCCAATCTGATCAAGAGGGGGGGGGATTGCGCGGAATGCTGCGCTGAGCTACGTGAGAGTAGGGAGGGGTCAGATCCGAGCTAAGCAATTCTTCATTTATATACTAACTAACTTACCACCGTGCCATTTCCCCGTGGGGGTAGGCAGAGAGAATAGAGCGCCATATCCTTCTGTCCTGGCGTACAACTCTCGCCTCATCCACATTCATACATCTTCGCATGCAAGCTCGACGGTTATTGAGGCTTCTAATGGGACCATCTTCCGTATCTGGTTAATCTGGTCGTGCCACGTCTTCATTCATTCGCTTAACATTCCCAAACCTGAGCGACCCTGTTTTAATTCTATGAATTTTGCCACGATCAGCTTTACATTCATTCCTAATATCTTCATTCTTTACTCTATCATACATGCGTCTAAGGGATCTCATCTTCACTGCATTCAATCTACTTTCGTTCCTCTTCTGCCAGCTCCGGGCTTCACTCCCGTACATCACTGTCGGTACCAGAACTCCATTGTGTACCGCTAGTTTTGCCTCAAGACATATTTCTATTCGAAATTATTGCATACGTAGTACTGTTCACCCTATTCCCCGCAGTCACTCTCCTCTCGAAATCTTTCTCAACATTCCCTCTTCTATCGAACACACTTCCCAAGTACACAAACTCATCTATGTACTTGTTCCAAACATTCATTGCCTACTAGTATTTCACACGTTGTCTTACTTTCCTCCTTCTCGAATACCATCACTTTTGACTTATATTATTGCACAAAATGTCTTCTGGAATTAATAGGAAAAAACTACGTTCCAGTCAAGGCAAAAGCCACGTTAGGACTACATGGAGGGGATATTTATTTCAATATACGGCACAGAATCACCTTTTTTGCCTGTACCAAGAAAGTACTTTTTACGGTATAAAATATTTTATATATATAGATATAATATATATAGATATATATATATAATATATTATATATATAATTATATATATTATATATAATATTATTTATTTATTTAATTAATACACGGTACAACGTACCATTAAAGAAACAATATATATAAACATGTTTAGATTGATAGGTAATAATAAAAAAGGAGATAAGGTATAATTCTATCAAAAACAATTAATAAAGTGATATATAAAGAAAAATAAAACATTCAGTGAATAACATAATGTTTAACAAAATTACATGAAATGAAATAATAGTTATCAAATCAAATATGAAAGTCAACAATCAATAAAACTATAACAAATTAAAATAATTATGTCTGAAATTCAAGAAGCAACAAAATTACAACAAAATGAAATAATTGTAAACAAATCAGATCTAAAAATCAAGAAGCAATAAAAATGACAGTAAAATAAAATGATATGTATAATTCAAAAATCTAAAAACAAGAGATAGACACGACATTAATAACCAATTATAAACGACCGAATTCGTCCAGAAGAGCTTTCTTGTAGGCGGCTAGTGTTTCCGAAAAAACATCCGATAGGTAGCCATACTCGTTTCCTAACCTATGGAGCCTTCTAATAGGTGAGCTATAGAGATAATTTACAACGATTATATAATATATATATATATATAATATTATATATATATTATATAGCGATATAAAAGAAATCCAAAGAGTAAAACAGCAAAGAATTACAAAATTGACATAGTATAGATAGTTGTTTAAAGTTAAAACAGTAATTTAAAAAAATGAGGTGTGAAGTATATACAAGGTTAAACAAATAGGTATAACAATTTGTTTGTGATTGCATTATGAATTCAGGATGGCAGGGTGTAGAGCTTTTAGTAGCGAATCTTTATATTGTGCTAAACTGGAATTAAAAATATCAGAGACACGCGCGTAGGTCCTTACCTAGCCTATGCAATCCGGGTACAAGAGAGTTAAAATGTGAGTTGTTTCTAGTGTTGTCGCAATAAAATAGTGTAGGTATTCGTGTAGCTATTCTACATTTGATTTTGTACCTCAAATAATATTTCGAGAATGCGAAAAATACGTGAGATCGGAACATTTTCAAAACGTGAAAGGCATTACGGGGAAATTTGTTTTTTATCATCTAACGCGACCTTATCAAATTATTTCAAACATAGACGACAGGAATTTGTGACAGATGAAATATATGAACTCAACTCATAAATAATTAATCGGAGTTTTATATGGGAAATTAGTTAATGGGCTCGACAAAAAATGGCGCTAGTTTGCTACCGAAGTGATTTTGTACGCTGGGTAATCAATATATATATATATATATATATAAAGAAACCCGTGTTTCCCTACCCGCCGAGTTTTCTCCACAACCAGCCACAACCACCCACCGGTGGTTATGGTGGTGGAGAGCCTTTGGTGTCACATCGAAAATATGCGAGTTTGGTGGGGGTGGCTGTGCGTGGGTGACGAAAATGTGCTTTCTAGCATCTTGTTTTGATATGGGATGGCCGCAAATACTTCAGATTGTTTCAAAACAGGCGCGCCGTCTGTCTCGGTGAGTCTAGAAGGTTCCGGAAAAAACTGCTCTAGAAAGTTTTGGAAGGAGAACGTTCTAGGAAATTCCCGAAAGTTCTATAAGGTTCTAAACTGAGTGGCGGAATGTTCTAGAAGGTTCGCGAAAGTTCTATGACGATCCAAACAGTGCACTAAAAACTACGCGTGCGAAGCCGCGCGGGCACAGCTAGTATTAACTAACTAACTAACTAACCATCACACGGTTTCACCACAGGGGTAGGCAGAGAGGATTGAACGCCACACTCTTCTATCCTGGCACACCACTTTCGCTTCGGGCACATTCATGCGTCTTCTCATACAAGTTGTTGCGGCTTTTAACGGGGCCATCCTCAAACGCTTGTTGCATCTGGTCACGCCAGGTCTTTCGCGGACGCCCTCTATTCCTGTAATATTAAGACTGATAAAAAGAAAAAAACACCACGAAACAACGCGCGTCGTGAAATTTACTATATCGAAAAATAAACTTTCGGCCGAAAAATTTCTGCCTCGCTCTCCAAATAAAAGCGCGGGCGCTCTCTCCCCGTCAATTCCCCTCCGCCTCTTATTCGGAAGCAAAAGATTTCGACCGAAAATTTTTTAACGCTTAACGTTCTCCCATCATTGCGGCGCTCGCGTAATCAAATAGGTAAATATTGTTGCGAAAATCGGCCGAGAGGCGTCAGGCAGTCTGTCGACGTTCGCAAATTGCCTGCCAAATATAAACTGTTAGAATGGAGCGTTTGTGTGTGCGTGTGTTGGCTAGTTTTCTCGCAGTGAGCTACTTTGTCGATTGCCCAACGCCGGAGAACGATTCGCGCCCAAGGCAACTGGGTACCTACCTGCTCGAGAACTCATTGCGGACCAAGTCTTTCACTCGACCCAGCTGGAGTGCCACCACGATAACTCGGCGTGCGAGGGAGGTCGCCCCTGTCGCGAAACAGAAGTCGCCAGGTTGTACATTTATTACACGATACATAATGTACTGAATGTCCGGTGACCGGCGTCAGAGCCTTCAATATAAATTTGGTCGGGTGGCAGCGCGCTCCGCGGCGGCCGCTCTATCTGTCAAGCTGTCAGACGATAATCATCCGTATTCTGAAAATAACAATGTCTGGATCTTTAAGATCTTTATCCCAACACTTAATAGACGATAATAAAAATTAAAAATGTCCAGAGCGGATTTTGTAATTCAACGGCTCAAATACACTGTATTTAAAGATGATATAAGAAAGATTGTTTCTTACAAACGTATTAATTTCTTCATCCAGATGAAATACCATGGCTAAACTTGTCATGACCGTGTTCGGCGTTACCGCGTATTCAAATCTTCACATCTTGATTTTTGACAGATAACAATTTACATCTTTCTCCCTCCCTCTATATCTATCTCATGTAGAAACTTACAGAAACAAACACCGACGTAAAGCTATGTCTCGTTTATTATCGTCTATTAAGTGTTGGGATAAAGATTTTAAAGATCCAGACATATCTGTCAAATGTCAGGATGGGAAGATTTGAATACGCAGTAACGCCGAACACGGTTATGACAAGTTTAGCCATGATATTTCATCTGGACGCTGTGGATGAAGAAATTAATACATTTGTAAGAAACAATCTTTCTTATATCATATTTTAATACAGTGTATTTGAGCCGTAGAATAGCAAAATCCGCTCTGGACATTTTTAATTATTATTATCGTCTATTAAGTGTTGGGATAAAGATCTTAAAGATCTAGACATTGTTATTTTCAGAATCGGGCCGTATATCGGTCCATTATCTGCTTTTTCAGCTTCGCAAAACTTTAATACTTCATTGGCAATTGTTCTTGCACCACCCCGGACTGTTTAGGATGTTTTGGATATAATAATTCAGGGTATATTGGTAATCAAGATGATTACCAATATACACTGAATTATTAATAACTGAGCTCGCGCTCAAAGACGTGGATGAACTGAATGACCCGCCGAGTGCGGGCGGGGCGGAATTTAGTTCCAATCTTGCCGCACGCCAAGTTATGTTGGGCAGGCAATAACAAGCTACAGTTTCTGGTTTTTCAATATGGTTACTTCAATAATTACTTGTACAATAATTACTGATTCATTAATTATGAAAATATGTAACGAAATTTACTGTCAGAAATGTACGCGCATGTTTATCTAATAAAACCATGGATGAGTTGGCGAGTCGTGACTTCACGGCGTGATAATATGCAGAATTCTCGACGCGCCATCTCTTTTATCCATTCTTCTGGCAACACATGCAAATAATGGAAGAATCCACAGCTACTTACGTCGTCACTGGTAAGCAGACATGACATTTAAATGCCTTAGATACGAACTCGCACTTCTAGAATGGCACATTTGCGTGGCTAATCTAATAATTGGATTTGCGAGTAAATAAAAGACGAATCATAATTATGTGAAAACGAAAGGTTAGGCGACAATATCGCGTCGGCTTAACGCGATTTAAATTTATAAAAAAAGCTGTTTTTTTGCACTCGCATTTGAGTCGTCCGCTAGCAAAAGGTTAACAGTGTTACAAACACACTAACTAATGCATGCAGTAAGGTGGGTCGACTTTGATCACTGAGGAACACTTTGATAGCAAAATTAAAATCACAAAAAAGCACATATACAATTAAATATTGACTAGAAACACGTGGAAGACAATATCAGGATTTTGGACTTCAAAAGACGCAAAAGCTATATCAACCTAGAAACTGTAAGCTTAAAACACACCTTAGAAACACCCGGAAGGCAAAAATTTTTTGACAAATAAGGTAGCGTGTGTAGATGTATTTAAGGTAGCTAACCTCAAAACTAATATTCACGATATTAAGATGCGTTTCGCTTTCATTTCCATGTAATCTAGGTGCATAATATAAAGAAGTGCCTATCAAGCGGTCGACATGTCTAAATTCAATGTCGATATGACTTGCCAGCAGTATAAATAGAATTGATTGAAGAAAATATGTATTCCGTTATTTCTAATCAATAAATATCATCTTCGTATTAAATAACGCATATAATATTTCTACACATTAAATTATATCTAAATGTATTTTAAAGTGATCTGTAAAACACAAAAAAAAACAATCTTTTTAATGTATTCTAAAATGATTTTTTAACTGGCAACAGAGAACATCCATCGTCAGTGACAACTTTTTAGCGTAATTATAATATAGATTTTCACCCCTTCTCAAAATATTTTGAAACCATAAATGATCTCGTATTGTCACACTTTGCAGATATCGTCGGCGGAAAGTTCATAATTGGCATAATTTACTATTTTTTATTTTGTATAATACGCTAATTTTAGATTCGCTATTAACTTTTCCTAAAAATAAAATCAAAATCAGTGTTTATCAGATTTTCTGAAGGCAAAATGTGTGTGACAGAGACCCTTCCCATGAACCGAGCGTAAATATGTTGCACATCAAAAATTCCAAAATAATTTATTTATTCCTATTTCCTATTCGAAGAGAATACTTAAGAATCGTGTGAAAAAACCATACATGTGAATATAAATATATGTCATAAAACAGCCTTATACATATATGTAAAGTGTATGATAAATAAACAGCTGATTTTATTAATATATTTCCTTAACGGGTATTATTAAATCGCTTCATTTAGGATGAAATTCTTGTGCAGCAAATATTTTAACAGAATCAAAAATAAATTATACATTATTTTCGTCAACAGTTTTTTCTAAACCAAAGTTATCGGAATAATCCAAGAATATGGTCCCCTTGTTCATGCAATGAAAATAAGTATTTCACTATATAATTTCATGTCCTGTTAATTTAATCTAACTAAAATAATCGTAATCTTAATTAAAAAAACCAAACCTAATAACCTAACCTAACCAAACCTAATAACCTAACCAAACCAAACCTAATAACCTAACCTAACCCCATATACCTATATTGCCTATGAAATGTCGAAATATGCGGTGCATTTTTAGAAACTTTAAAGTGTAATATCTTATTTAATACTTACTTTTTAAACGTAAATTATCTTTCATTTTGTTATTAGCACATTCAATAATATAGTGAAATAATCATTTTCGTTGTATATGCAATGGGACCTTTCTAATATTTCTAGATAACTTGGCAATTTAGCCAAGTTATCTAGAAATATTAGAAATATAAATTTAACATAACCCTAATCATCGAATTTGACATTTTCCACCGACGCCGTTGAATCTGCCGAATAAAATTAACAAATTCGAAATCGGAATATTTTTAATGCATACTGTTACGCCTGTTACGCGTCTCACGAAATTACTACCACAAACCGAGCGTAAAGATGTTACACGTCAAAAATAATCATCTCCTCGTGAAACGTCACCCAAATTCTACCTAAATTTTATTACTATTATTATTACAAAATTTAGTCAAAGCCTTGAAGATCTGCGGTTTTGACCAATGGCTACATTTTGGGGCCAAGTCTCCCCAAGTGTGCAAATGTAACGCACGATTATTGTTTTTTCTAATAGTTTTACTCAAACACACGCGGCAAGGCCTCGCGAAAAGCGACTCCGATCATATTAATACGTAATTACAGATAAGAATCTGGGTCATGTTGAAATTTAGTCGCAATGGTCGACAAGATATCTGGAGCAGGAGAAGCGATATTAATTAACCAGGAGAGCGTCCCTCCTCACAGCCTTCGCAGCTTGCAGCAACAACAATAGGGAAATTTCACTTTTTTAACCGGTCGGATGCCGCGCAATATCGCGCACGAATGCTGTTTTTAGGCACTTTTTGTGATGGTTAAACCATGTATTCACTAGGGGACAAATTGTCCCTCAACAGCACGCGCGGCATAGAGTCTACGTAACGTCGTGCACTGTTCCGCGACAACGCGCACAACATAGCGCGGCATTTCTACGTGCCGTGGCAACGTTGTCATGCGCACGGTACCCGAGCGAGCTCACTGCAACATTACGTGGAGCGTCAGTACCACGTGGTATGTTTACAAGCGAATACGCATGCGCTGTATCTGTCAAGATGACAGTGTGGGGAAACGAAATTGTTCTTGAACTCATCGAGCTGTATCGATCGAAGATCGCATAGAATATCCGTCCTTCTTTCTCTTTGCAGTAAATAATTTCGCATTCTCCTCTTTTTTCTCCTCTTACGTTTCGATAAACTCATTACGCAGATACGCAGATGTCATCATAACCTCATAGGGCGACATTTCCGCGACGTGTGGAAAACAATAATTATTTGCAAAAAGGACCTTGTTTTTAATAATATTCAATTTACTACAGTAAAACCTCGTTAATTTGAAATTGCGACCCAAAAAAACATTTCGAATTGCGCGGAACCCCGTTTTCGCCAAATGAGATACCGCAGCTGTCATCATAACCTCATCGGGTGACATTTCCGCGACAAGATATGCGAGTCCCGGTGTGTACACGCCAAATGACCGCGTCATTGTCCCCGAAACATGAGCGTAGATTTTGATGCGACATGCCGAGCGGAATGTTTCGCGATTTGTCCCCTAGCGAATACACGGCTTTATATTCATGTACAAAAAAACAATAATCGCTATTGCTTGCCCAACGTAACTTGGCTTGCGGCGAATTTGGAACTAAAACCCGCCCCGCCCGCACCCGGCGGTAACCCCTCGCCCTGTCATTCAGTTCATTCTCGTCTTTGAGCGCGAGCTGTGTCATCTTGATTACCAATGTACACTGAATTATTATGTCCAAAACATCCTAAACAGTCCGGGATGGTGCAAGAACAATTGCCAATGAAGTATTAAAGTTTTGCGAAGCTGAAAAAGCGAATGATGGACCGATATTACCATCTGAAAGTTTGACAGATAGAACGGCCGGCATTGCTGCTTGGTTTCTTTAGTGCTGCCCGACCAAATTTCTGTATTTAATACGACACCGGTCACCGGACATTCTGTACATTATGTATTGTATAATAAATTTACACCCTGACAACTTCTGTTACGTGACAGCGACGCCCTCCCTCGCACGCCTAGTTATAGTTGTACGTCTATAACAAGTTGCTGTTTCTGATTTCTCAATATACTTCAGTAATCACTTACGACATTGATTCAACCCTTGAGAGACGTCGCAGTAAAGTCCGCCGACGTAACTAGTACAAATTTTACACTGGCGACCTCTATCGTAGAAGTGAACACTCAACAACAAAGTGCATATAATTTACGCCCTCGAAAGCAGTAATCAGTCCGCTCTCTACCTGCGCGGGTAAAGGTCGTCCTCCCGATGACGTTGAATAAGCATTCAACAAAACGTCGAGAATCGTCTCTCGGAAAAACATACGGTTCGTATAAAATGTCCGTAAACATTTACAGTTAAATACTTATATTTCAATAATTACTTATTCATTAATATGAAAATAAGTAACGAAATTTACTTTCGGAAATGTACGCACATGTTTATCCAATAAAACCATGGAAGCAACAACACTAAAGATATTGTATTTCAATATTTTTGTTCTAAATATATCAAAGAATATAAAAAATACTTAAGTTTAACACTTTTTTATTTAAAAATAACACTTTTTTTAACAGATAAATAACACAATGAATGCGCGGTTCGAAGACGACATTTGGAATGATTTTTTGTCCGGTTTGCGCGGCAAATGAGGTTACTTGACAAATAGAACTCGTTCATTCATTCAAAAACTTGAGATGCAACCAATGATAAGCTTTAAAAACCCATAAACGCAGGTAAAATAGACCGAATTCACATTTTTTTAATAGAAAAATCTTAACTTTGGTTCAGAAAACACGTTTATGAAAAAGATTTTCTTTTAATATGCATATTAACATTAAAAAACGATTTTAAACTCCCGCCAAAACGCTTATTTTCGCAAGTGACGTTAGGCACGTCTTTTCATGTCTTCTGACGTATAACACGTAACTGCAAATTCGCGTATTTACAAGTTCATTCGTTTTTTTACAAAACAAGCCGGCTTTTTTGAATAGTGTGTCCATAAGTGTCAGAGAAAGGGTTTTGTAGATATTACATGGTACCCAAATGTAGAAATTCATTCCTGAAAACTGAAAAATGAATCCAACATTAAAGCATCAATTTTCTGTAAGTTATCGGATTTTCCTTGTGAAAATCTGTCCTCTATTATTTTAAATGTGTTCTAAGATAGGTATTCTATTAAAATAGGTCACAAACACGGCAAAATCTATACAAAAACCGTGCAAACACCGGTAAAAACAAAGCAAAGACGAACGGTTACCATAGAAACGAAACAAATTACAGTGACAAACACCATAGATCACGTATGTTTATCTATAATTCCTGCAAAGTGACGTCACATCGCGTTTTAATGGAAACGTATTTTTTGAGATTTTTATTTGAAAATTAAGAATGAAAACATTATCCCACACCATCCATACTGAGTTACAAAATATAATTTATTTTTCTGAATCTATTTCATATATTTTCATAGATGTCTGTAACATGTGAAATTACCCTATTGTTAACCTACGACCCTATTTCATAGGCCAGCGTTTGACAATACCTACTTACTAAAGAAACGCTATATTCATAGACGAACTTAAAAGACTTTCCACAACACGCAATAAAGTAATCCTGTCATACATTGTGCATGTCGCTAAAAGAGTTGTACTTTTTTAGGGCAGGGTAAAAATAATTGTAGCGGAAGTTGCGCACGCAGCGTGTAGCGGAAATGCGAGACCACGAAGTAAGTTTTTAAGGTGAAATTTTAGTATGCAACGAAATTCTCGCGCATCCATGCGCGTCTCGGATCAATACGACCAACTTGCCGGAGTCCTGGAATGGGACTCGAACCGCCGACCACCGGAACACCAGGCGAGCATCGCGACCACTACACCAACAAGCTACTCTTTACTACTTGTACCTGCATTAATGCGAATGAATTTTCAATATTCGATGTATTAGTTATTTTAATGACAGTCCAACGATTTACAAAATATCTTTGTATTATATTTCTAACCCAATATTTTACAGATAGATTTCTGCCTTATTTAATAGCACCGTAAAGGTACTGATACACATGCTCATTAGTTGCACGTGAGCATGCGCAGTATTGATATTCTTGAACCATTGCTACTTAGTAGCATGTGTGTACGCACATTGCTAGTAATGAGCATGCTCGACCGCCGGTTGATTTATGAGTATGCTAGTGTCATTGGTATCTTTTGAGCATGTGTGAACAGGCTTGCTTATGAGCATGCTTATGTCATTCGCGGCTAGTATCGATTACCGATGCGATCTTCTCAGTTCGCGACAGATGAAACAAATATGGCGCGTTGGGGAGATGACAAAACATTACTTTTCGTGACTTATTATAGGACAAATGATCTTTATGAAACTTTATTACAAGACATTAATGATTCAAAACTTACAATGAAAATTATAAAATTAAAATGAAACGCGGGAACTGTTTTGATTTATTGGTTCATTCGAATTTCCTGTTTCAGTTTGCAAAGTTTCCATTTTGAACAAGAGCGTCTCTATTCTATGACAAGAGCATGCCAGTAATAAGCATGTGTGTCAGTACCTTAATGCTTTCAAGATTTCTGCATCATCAGCTCGAAACTGAAACTCTTTGACTTGTCACAGTCCAACTCTCTAGGGATAAGAACTGCATCGAGCCAGTTGCACATTTCTCCGAGTCTAACGCTTAGTGATGGGTCCGTTCTGTACTGTACTACAACGTAGTACTACATTACATTGAAGTGCAGACTTCACACCTTTTGAAGTATAGTGCACACTACAAACTTCAAAGTTATTGAAAGTATGTACTTCAAATAGTACACTTCATTTCAAAGCGAACAAAACAAAGTATACACACACGAGTACATACTTACTAACTAACTAACTTACCATCACTCCGTTTCCCCGTGGGGGTAGGCAGAGAGGATAGAGCGCCACACTCTTCTGTCCTTAAATACAACTCTCGCCTCATCCACATTCATACATCTTCGCATACAAGCTCGCCGGTTGTTGAGGCTTCTAACGGGACCATCTTCCAGTATCTGGTTAATCTGGTCACGCCATGTCTTCCGCGGTCGCCCTCTCTTTCTGGCGCCGTCAACACTTGCATTATATATCTTTCTTACCATTCTTTCCTCATTCATTCGCTCAACATGCCCAAACCACGTGAGCGACCCTATTTTTATTCTACGCATTAAGCTACGATCTGCTTTACATTCAATCCTAATATCTTCATTCTTTACTCTATATACTCTATTATTAGATCCCTTAGACGTATGTGTGGCAAATCCATGTATAATAGAGTACATACTTCAAATAGTACATTTTTAATGTGAAATTTTTAGGAATTCGATGTAGACAAATGAAGAAAGAAATCGAAACAACCCCCCCATGGTTTGAAAAATTTTTTGGACGGAACGAAAAACTTCTGGAAACTTTTTTTTTAGGTCGCCAAAATGATTTTTCACCGAAAAATGTCGATATATATTCGTATATTTTTTCCGGCGACCCTTTTTTTTAACAAAAAATATCGATATTCTACTATAATACTGTAATTATTTCACTAGTACTACAATTAGTTCACTCCATGTACTTTTTACTACAAATTTCTTTTTTTTTTTTCAATTTATTTGATAATATGTACATTACAAAGAAAATATTTAAGGCATACACATATTGGGAAGTATATATCAAAATAAAAATATTTAATAAAATAAAAATAACATAAAATCTGGTGAAAGGTGTAGAAGAATACCGCTTCGGAAAACCCTTTAGACACATGGAATATATCAACACCCAAAGCGATATTGTTCAGCATAACTGTGGCTCTTCCAACAGGCATAACCATCGGCAGGTTGGTCCTGTATATTGGAATGTGAAACAATCTACGCTGACGATGTCTAATGTAATTATCAGGAACATACAAACCAATGCTCTGCATAATTTCAGGATTATCGATCATACCGCGCAACAATGGATAAAAATGTGTAATCAAATACACATTCCTTCTAGTCTCTAGACTATTGTAGCCAAGCACACTCTGGAGAAACTCGGTTGGGTAAAGCCAAGGATAATGCCAAATGTAGTTGTACACTTTGTAGTCTTCAAACTGGCGAACGCGTGTGTGCTGCAGTCTTCATTTTGAAGTGTAGTTTTTCCCTTCGCTACTGCACAGAGCACCTTGAGCGAGCGTGCATTAGACGGCTTTTGTCTCTGAGGGGGGGGGTCACGTGGCTGGGGGGGGATGTGGAGGGGGTGACGCCGCTGTTGCTACGCCGGCTAACTGGGTCGTCCGATAATGGCTCGGCTGTGCGAGAATTGCACCGAGCGCAAAACGAAACCATGTCGAGAGAATTATTTCCAGCAGAAGTATGTAAAAAAAAAAAATTGAAGGATAAGCGGTCGGCGCCGTTCGAATGCGTTAATCCAGACGCGAACGCGCTGACCCTGGCGGGGAGGATAGAACGCAAACTGTTTATATTTCATCTCCACTAGATACTACAAGATAGTCCCGTTAGAAGCCTCAACAACCGGCGAGCTTGCATGCGAAGATGTATGAATGTAGATGAGGCGAGAGTTGTACGTCAGGACAGAAGAGTATGGCGCTCTATCCTCTCTGCCTACCCCCACGGGGAAACGGCGAGATGGTAAGTAAGTAAGTCCAGGCTTTTGTTTCACCGCCATTTTGTATTCATAATTATTCATGGCGGGAAAACTGTTGAGGAAATAAAGCGCTTGGATTGCTCGGCGTCTCGCGACTTTCGCACGATTTCTCTCATAACAAACATTTACAACAAGGTTAAATTAAAGATCTAAAAATAACCAGACTGTCATTTGCTGATTTGACAAGAGACACACATAAAATATCAATATTTCTACCATTGTGATGAAAATATTTACAATAATTTAATTGTTAAACTCTTTAGATGAAGTAATTAGTAAATGTGTGTAAGATAAATTGATTTCTTTAAAAACTATTAAAACAATATTAGCACTTTTTTTATAAAATAATCCGCAAGAAAATATTTTATTATTTATAAAAAATTATATATAAGACAAAATTCCAGATTGCAATTACTAGTTTAAGTGATGATATGAGTATTGCTACCATATCAAAATATCACCCAGACATCGTGGAGGTCGGACATTACAATCCACATGATGTAACAAAAGTGAAGTATCTAACTAAAGTAATTGAAAAAAATTTAAAATTCTATAGTGATCTTTATGCCATCACTGTACAATTGTTTGTTGTTAAAAGTGATATTTCAATTGCAATTTCTACTTTCTGCCTCAGGTTTTAATTGACAATCATTTATGAATTCCTTATACTCCAAATCCCCCTCAATCAACATATCACACTAATTAGGCAATGTAGATTTACGACTACTTTGCGAAGTACTTTAACCATTCTGAAACTGCAATAGATGAAAATGTATATTAACGAAGTAATTACATGTGCATAAAGAAAAACGTATATTTTTGAATGTTGGATTATTAACAAAATAACAATCTTATTTTTCTCAGAATACGAACGATAATTGTAATTAATAAAATTATTGCTGTCTCCCAGAAACGAAGATGGGAAACATACATGGAAGTATTCACAATAGTAAATTTCATACGTATTCTAGTGAATGTGCTAAATAATTACAACTTCCACTGCTTTGGTGGGGCTAGCAAGGCATATTACGCTTCATTTTTTTTATTTTATTCTATACATGATGTTATGTGGGTTACATTATAGATACATGATTTCATTCAAACACATTGCATTCCATAATCTAGTCATTTAAAAGTTTTTTTAATAAAATTTTTGCCCTCGTGTTTAAACCTCTTTACATTCACTGTATTTTGAATTGCTTATGACAAGCTATCGAAGATTATGCTGTCGCCTCTTCTTGTAATGTATGAATGAAAATCCTTCTTATGTTTCTTTCTGTTATCAAAGTATTTGGGTAATAATCTGTGTTTAATTTTAAATATTTGCACCAATACATTATACTTTATTCTTTGATTTACTATTTCTTATTTTAGGGTATTCAATATTTTTGTTCTTCTATGCCATTGTCATCTTCTATGGCTTTTGCCACTGCTTTTCCCAACATGCGAGGATTGCTGTATCTCACGGCTGTTATTTGAATTTGTTCTTCATTATGACGCTTTCTAGTCACCCGCATTCTTTTTTTTGATCTGATTTTGGCCAGTATTTTCAAATCTTCATCTATTTCCATTTTTATTTTTATTATTTCTCTTCATTTCGAATTACGAACCCATTCTCGATGAAGATGGTCTGCATAATGTTCGGCATTTTCTTTCTATTTTATCCTATTTCCGTGAAGCAGTCTTTTTCCGATGTTGTTCTCTCATTTTAGCCGATCTCTCTATAAAAAAGAGCGAAATAGTAACAAAAATACCTGACAACTACATGTAAATTTATTACTCGTGGCACTTTAAGAATATCTCACGTACAGATACATCGCACACTTAATGTACAGATGAAGATGAATGAGCATAATTAAAATAAGCATGCTAATAATTAATAATATTAGCATGCTCTAACAACATACTGTACACACTTGCTCGTTACTAGCATGCTTATTTTAAGCATGCACATGAATGAGCATGCTCAAAGCTAACAATCAAACACACGTGCTTATTACTGGCATGTCCTCATCGTAGAACAGAGACGCTCTTGTTCAAAATGGAAACTTTGCAAACTGAAACAAGAAATTCAAGTGAACCAATAAATCAAAACAGTATAAAAAAAGCAAACTTGCATTGCAAATTGCACATCTCCATAACTATTGATGTTAGGTCATTATTGCTTCAACATTTTCGAATCACTATCGAGGCCGGAGTCCGCCTTTAAAGTATTTGCTACCAGCTATGAGTCGCTCTGTATAAAACATCCAAAAAATTGATAAATGCGGTCTATTGTGGGTGAAACGTGAACGTTACAACGCGTTATGTGAGGACGTAAGCCCCATAAACACACAAAAAGACGTCTATACCTACTTTCCTGTATAAATACCTTTGTCTAATTGTCTTTAAAAAAAAAACCTATAAAAAAATTATTTCCGATCTCATTAGATCAGTACATCTGCGCTATCGCCTGGAAAATGAAACATGGGCTCAGTTTTAAACCATTCTGTATTTTCGGGAACGCACCCCGTTTTGAAGGAGTAGGGCGACCCGTTCCCGGCTGACCTGGTTCACTTCCCATCCCCTCTGACCTGGTTCCAGATAATATGCAACAACCTTCCCTCGGGCCGCGCGGGAACTACATAAAACTCGACAAGCAGAGTTGTCCCAGAAACGGAAAATTTTTCAAATTTTTTGCCCATTCAGGGTAAATATTTCATTGTAACGGAAGTTGCGCGCACGGGGCGTGCGCATTGTAGCGGAAATGCGAGTCGACGAAATGCGCGCGCATCCATTAAACTGTAAAAAATTTATTCGCTTGAAATTAGTGTTGCAGTAATATAAATGATGTACTGTCGACCATCTTGAATCGAGTACCAATCATAAAGATGCTCAATTCAAAAGCTGACGAATGATTGGTTATTGAATTGAAAATTAGAATTGTTTATTGAATTACGTGTATGTATACATATATTATTGTCGATGTTTTTGCGAAAACGACATATTTGTCAGGTATTCGTTTTCAAAACAAAAAACAAATTCATTCATTCGACACTCAATGCGGCTGTCAGTTGTATAGTTTCGAAGCTTTTGAATGCGGAACCGTTCCAGGCCGAAAATCGATAAAACATGAAAGTGGCACTCGGACTTTTTGAAAATGCACACGTTTTTGATTCGTCGCATTATATGTCTTTGAATCGTTGTCAGATGTCAATATATATATTTATTAGAGACACTAACAGGATAATAGGTACATGATACTCTAATAATAAAACATTATAAATGAAGACTATGCCCATTATCCCAATTACAAGTGTCTTCGGCACGCTCTAGTAACATGAATTTTTGCATTTAAGTATATTTTACATGTACATTTATGTGTATTGTATATTTAGTTTTTGAATGTAGTGAGATTAGTATTTAATAAATAATTGATTCAATGGATCTATAGGTTCCGGTCACCATTTAGAAAATGAAAGTTGTGTATGAGTGAGTTTTTGAACGATGATAAGGTAAAAACTTTTAGTATCACAAACCAATAGTTACATTTGTACCACTTCAAGAACAAATATTAATAATTCAACTACATTAAAGTGTTATCAATTATATTTATCATCGCTGTATTAAAAGCTTAAGGAAAAAGATTATTTCATATCGTCGCTGTATAATATGTAAAAAAAATCCTATGTGCCATCTAGTAAATTCTGAGATGAACGAATCAATTTGTCAATTTTTTTATATAAATAATGGAGATATACTAAAAAAACATTGCCGTTCATCTGGAAAGTCTTAAAATATTTATTATAAATCTAGTCTGCGCAATTATTTTTTAAAACAGTTTTATTCGTTAATGTCAGAATGTACTATAACGTCACGTAGGATTAATTACATATACAGCGACGATATGCAATTATAAATGTCTTCTCCCACAGCGTCCTGATGTAAAATTATAGCGAAATTCTCATTGCTGCATTCGATTAATATTTTGATTTTGACGGATAGCCACAATGTATTTCTCTCTCACCTTTCTCTCTCTCTCAAGTAGAAACTGAAATAAACAAACACCGACGCATATCTACGTCTCGTTTATTTACTAATTTTATTCTCGTTTATGAAGTGTCGGGATAACAATATTGCCTATTTTCGTCTTGTAGTTCGTGTCGCAATATGGGTCACGCCCCATATCGGCGTCTGAACAGGTCGCGAGAGCATTGCTGGCGGTGTGTGCCGAAGGGCTTTGTAGGGCTTCTTCGTGCCGTGTGATAATTCATATTTCGATGAAAATGTCACACGGTGACGTCACCCATGCGCCCGCACAGCGTCACACGGTGACGACATCGCCGTGACGTTCGCTCACTTTCACATCGGCGATAGAACGCCGCAGTCTTCCCTTTCTCGCGCTCAAACAAGGCCACGCTCCGACACTTGGTCTACTTCTTGGTCTTTTTTTAAAGGATGTGATTTATTATTATATTATTTTTGCGATTGTTGAGTGGTACGACCGATAATCCTGAAATTATGCGGAGCATTGTTTGTATGTTCCTGATAATTAATTACCTTGGACATCGTCAGCATAGATTGTTTCACATTCCAATATACAGGACCAACCTGCCGATGGTTATGCCTGTTGGAAGAGCCACAGCTATGCTGGACAAAATCGCTTTGGGTATTGATATATTCCATGTGTCTGAGGGGGTTTTCCGAAGCAGGATTCTCCTACACCTTTGACCAGATTTTATGTTATTTATAATTAATTAAATATTGTTATTTTGATATACACTTTCATTTTCATAATATGTATGCCTCGTACACTTTGTTTGTAATATACATATTATTAAATAAATAAATTGAAATTGAAATTGAAACGACGCTCATTAATGATCACATTAAACTAATATTTTATCGACAAATATAATTCAATCATAAAAACCAGATTCAAATCACATCAAACGGTGTTAGTTCCAAAACGAGTTCTAAATTCAAATTCAAACCGGCCAATGGACGTCCGGAGGTCAGTGGGACACTTTCGCCTTATCGCCGATAGAGTTGGGTATTTGGATTTATAAAAAAAAATCTATTATTAATGTAATTAATTAATATAAATTCTGTCAAACGGGCTTACTAAAAGCCGACTAATCCAGCTGATATCTGAAGTATTATTCGTAACGGAAAAAATATTATTTGAATAATTAATGATAAAAATGTTGTAAGAGAAGGTCAACAATGTAGAATGCTACGCCGGGCTACGTAAGGGGTGGGGGGTCAAGAGTCGTGCTACGTAATTCTTTCCTTTATTTGAATTGGTACATTCACTGCATATTTCGGCGTTTTTTCACGAAAATGCGAACACGAAAAGTATTTTTAATAAAAAACTATATTTTATTAAGTGAGAAAAGCCTCAAAAGACGGGAATAAATAGAATATACTAATAAAATCATCTCTTTATATAAATAAAAAGCGTTTTAAAATCAACAAAAAACGTAAAAATTTCTTTCAACTTTTAAACATTATAACTTTATTAATATGGAATATTTCTTGATTTCCTTAGTACAAATTCTAGATAATGAAGTATACTTTATACGTATAAAAAAAACATATTATGCGTACATATAAATATTCATTAAAATTAGCGCCGCCTGCGCCCTGTCGATTAATGCTTATATTTTATTAATTATTGTAAATAACGTTCAATTTACTACTTCTATTTAATAACAAAGGTTTCATCTAAGTTATTGCCCTAAAAAAAATTGCTGTCCAGAGTATACGTTCTGATATAAATGAATAATAAAAACCCACATTTTCGTAAAAAAAAAAAACGTCGAAATATTCATTTTCAGTGAATGTACCGCCTTAAAACAGTACAGATTATGCTACAGATAAATCATCAACGAATAGCATAGTTTTTTCAAAATATTTTCTAAGCAGGAGAAAACAGCAAAAAATGTCTTCTGGAATTAATAGGAAAAACCTACGAACTTCGAAGCGTAACCACGTGGTATGAGGACGCTCCCCAATACAGAGCATGACCACGTATGTGTAAGATAAAACGTGCAAGAATGCGGCTGACATTTCCGACACGCGCAGCTACCCGAAGACGATTCGCCCAACTTCGGGCGGCATTGGAACGATTCGCGCCCTCTCTCCAAATGCGTTTATGCGCACATAAGTTGAACCGCATTCTTATAGCGGTCGTACTATTCAACTATCTATCATCATCAAGTCTGTCCCTCGTGATCGAGGATAGTGATCTCCATGACCATCTACCACCCTCTTGACTATTCATCTCCGTCTTTCCCGGCATCCTGCAGATCTTAACCCGTCAAAAATGACGGACATTTTATGATTGAATTTCAGCTTTAAGTAAATCAGTCGGGACGACAAAAAATATAACGAAATCAATCTAAAATGTTCATAAATTATTTTTTTATATCGATACACTGTTAATCCAAATCACCTGTGATATCTATTTGCTAAAATTGTTCCAAAATTCCTTCGGTTTCTCACAAAATGCCAATTATTATTTACCTTATTTACAAATAAAATTATCGCTAAATCGTAGTACGTTCGAGTCAGTGTATAAACAGCGGCATCTAGCGTAGCGTCTTGGTAGTACGTACGAGCATGCAAAATTGTTTTACATTGGGTCTATCGTTATTAATGTTATTCATTTATTTATTCTAGCTTCGATATAAATTATTTTTTTCATTAAATAGAGATGCGAATACGGAATACGCGTGACGTCAATATTCTTACTATTTTCAAACTAAGCTAAACGTTTGCGCTATGAAAATAGGACTGACTTGCTGGTCTGGAGTGAGGTTCGAACCCGCGACCTTCGGATCACGAGGCGAGAGTCCTAACCACAAGAGAAACAAGCCACTAATTGTGTATTAATTAATAAATCAATTTTGCACCGTACACACGGCGAACGGCTTTTGGTGGCAATTGTGCCGCGCTGTATTGCCGCCGCGCCGGTCTGCGGCGTGGCGTGGTTGCCATGCAGCGTTAACAATGCGTATGAGTAGAACCAGGATTGTATCGGGTGGGTTGCCATTCACCGACCGCGTCCTTGTAGCGACCATCGAGAGATGGCATTGTGTTGTATTATTACCAATGCTGATGAGGCCATTATTATTTGAATAAATTAATTTACAATTCCAAAGAAACACACCATTAACCTTGTAGAACTGCGCAAAAATATATATTAAATTCGCCGGGTGTGCAAAAAAAAAAATTTAAGCAAGAGTTAGAAGCCATACTTCTTTGGCATACGTAAAATAAACAGCACAAGAAATGCAGAACTATTTCAAAGTGAGGAAGCGCGAAACAAATCGGCCGCAAGAACATATAGCTACAGAGATATCCGCAGATCACAGATCCCTGGTGATCAGAGGCGACATCTACGAGCGCCGCAAAAAACGAGATTAAAATCAATGAGGAAGATTTCGCCAGATGGCGGTAATAAAGTTAAAAACAGAATTCTATTAAATAACGCCACGGTGTGAAAACTTCCGTTGCGCGATTGAAATCACATAAAATAAAACTGAACGAAAAACTAGAAATATATTTAGTAAGAAGAAAATGAGATGTCGTTTGAGAATAATACGTAATACTGATAAACAAAGACCGTCATTTTTGACTGGTCTATGTACGTTATAGAAAGTATGAAATTCACTCGATGTCAGACGAGCTGAATGCGGTATATTTTATCAAAATCGCACCACAAGCAGCGAAGTTATAAACTTTAGTAGATTACGCTTCATCCTCGATTCCGTTTCGTAAAATATTTATTTTAATAAATGATTTGAATTAAAATGACGTCTTATTATCTCTGCCTACACGTGCGGAGAAATAACGTAACAGTAAGTTATCTAAGAATTAGTTAAGAATATTTAAAAAAATGGAGAAAATTCAGAAAATGAACTTATTTGACGCTAGCGTTCCGTCGGCCATGTTTTCAAGCATATCCCTTCTTTATCGACACTCCGAAATATTTGTATCAACACATGGAAGCACCAAAACATGTGTATTGAAAAAAAAACAAACACACAACACGTTCTAAGCAACGATTGTATACGGCACTGCCCAGCAACGCCGTTTAGAATGTAACGATTCCATTATCAAAATTATTCCAAAACTTATCGCTCGCTCGCCTGTGGGTTCATTCACATCGCGGCAAAATTAAAACCACCTCAATACCAGTTATGTTAGCACTAACGTAAAAAGGTACTAC
This sequence comes from Agrypnia vestita, assembly GCA_016648135.1. Taxonomy (NCBI): domain Eukaryota; kingdom Metazoa; phylum Arthropoda; class Insecta; order Trichoptera; family Phryganeidae; genus Agrypnia; species Agrypnia vestita. The sequence continues at coordinate 32,852 of JADDOH010016243.1, read as the reverse complement.
AGTTGTATTACAGAAATCCGCAGCGGCGATAATCACAAACAAGATTTTCTACGCAAAACAAGAAACTGCTAAGCAAGTTCAATCCGAGGCATTTTCAAATATAAACATACTGCTACACGTTCCCGACAATACTGCCACCGTCGCGGAAAATCTTGCGACACCCGGTAAAAAGAAACATTTCAATTCAATAATGTAAAATACTTGGCATTACGCTAAGATTGTTGCTATTTGCTTCGTGGCTCCGTATTGACTTCCATTTTTAACGTGTGGGCCAAGGAGCTTGGTTTGAAAAAGTATCGAAGGATAACATTCTAATCGTCCGTTGCACGAGCCGCGACGTTGTTACGTCACTTGGAATGTTTATCAACACGCAGCAGAGTACGGAATTGACAAAGTTAAAAATAATTAATATTAAACGTGTTAAGGACGGTTTCACAATAAGCGAAAGCGATTGGATGGCGTTCGAAATAAAATATTGTACGAAATTATTGTACCTCTCTGGGCTGTTCGATCTAATATATATAGGGTAGCAAATTTGCGACGGAATAAAAAATGTCCCATTTATTATATTTTCTACTGAATCAAGCAAACCAAGAAGAATACCGAAATATACAAATACAAATGCTAAGCCGACTAAAGAGAAGCCTATCACTCTTTGATTTCATCTCATTCAAACATTTACATATACCATACCTGCAAAGATGAATAAGGTAGTAAGTAAGATGAACTAAAAAAAATGAGCCAATTATCACTAACCAACTTATCATCACGCCGTTTCCCCGTGGGGATAGGCAGAGAGAATGGAGCGCCGCACTCTTCTACCCTCTGACACACTACTCCAACAAGCTCCGACAAGCTCGTCGATTGTCGAGACTCCTAAAAGGACCTTCTTCCATTATCTGGTTAACCTGGTCATGTCAAGTCTTCCGCGCTATCAACATTCTATTCTATATCTGGTGCCGTCAACACTTGCGTCATATAGCTTTCTTAAAATTCGCTCAGCATGACCAAACCATCTGAAAGACGTTTTTGGAACGAAGTTCCATAACGCGGCTTTCGGTAGGAGTTGACTGGTAGAAATCGTCACATACAGATAAAGCGTTATATTAATAAAATGATAAAAACCTTGCAGAAATTCCAATTGTAATTGCAAGCACAAACAAAGTGCACATAATTTACGCCCTCGAAAGCAGTAATCAGTCCGCCCTCCACCTCCGCGGGTAAAGGTCGTCCTCCTGATGACGTTGAATAAGCATTCAACGAAACATCGAGAATCGTTTCTCGGAAAAACATACGGTCCGTATAAAATATCCGCAACCAGCTACAGTTAAATATGTAATTGCAAGGTTTTTATTATTTTATTTTACTTGCATTAAAAGCAATGAATTTTTCATATTCGATATAAGTTACTGCGATGATAGTCCAACGTTTTACAAAAAATAAATTAGAAATATTGAAAAAAAATGCAAATTATTAAATCATAATTAAATCAGGAACATAATCCTGCGAGGGTATTAATGTTTTCCTGTATGCGCGGAGCACAATATATAAAAAGTATAAAAACTTCAAAACGCATTAGTCTTTCTTCACCGGGAGAGAAGAGATTTATTAAACACGACATAAATCTCACCGCAACGCGGGTGGCAGAACAGTAATAAATAATTAATTTAATATCCGCGCTGCGGTCGCGTCGCCGTCGCCGTCGCCGTTCGTTCCGTCGCTGCGGTGCGCGCCCGCCTTAAATCGTGACGTCGGCGGCGGGGCGCATGCCAAGTTTGCAAAAGCTTCAATTCAATCTAAATTATTTACCAATAAGCGCGGCGTTCTCAAATTATCGGCGCGTTGCTACACGCGGGCCGATCGCGTGCCAAATCTTCGGGCACCGTTGGTGTATTTCACGTACGTGCATCTAACGGCTGAAATTAGGCGGTGCAGTGTGCACGCTTCGTACATCCACTCTCCGCTGCTTAAACCATAGACGTACTATAAATATAGACTAGTCGCTAAAAAATAAATCTGAGACATTTAGTTTCGGCTGTCTTCTATTGCGTACCAAATGTATCAGAAAGAGAGAGAATTTATTTTCATAACCACGTATAAGAAAGGACGATAAAACATAATTTTTAACAACGAATGCATATGAAGTTAATAGCGAATTGCGGTGTTTATTCTATGGTATTTTATCTTTCTTTCTTATAGCGCAGCATACGAGTAAAAGAGATACAAATAAAAACAGGATTGTCTATTGTATTCTATATATTATAAATATATATATATCTATATATATATATATATATATATATATATATATATAATATTAATACAATATGTCCCGCGATGTCCGTGTTTATGTTCACTGTAATTCGTGTGGTCGTTCTGTGTAGCGGATATTTAGGTTTGTACCAAGTCTAGTACGTCTATGGCTTTAACCCTGGTGGCCTGCACAGTGCAAATATGAATTCGCCGAATATTAAAAACAAACTATTTATAACTGAACGCAACACACCTACGCACTCTATTATGGGAGGTTCCCCTAACATTGAATGAATGGATTTGTTTAGTTCTCAAGTTGTCAATTGTTACTAGTTTCACAGCATAACATGGGTTATTAATAAGGTTAGGTGCTCATTTCATGTAGTTTTTGTTTTGTAATACGTATTGTTCGTTTCATTTTATTTCCATTGTGCGTAAAAGTGTTAACTCTTATAAAATAATTTAAAATTAAATCTAACAACATGACCCCTCGCAAGCGTGAAAAAAGTGATTTCGACCGCTGGGAATGTACAAACGGATACAATAAATGTTGTGCTTTTTGAACAAATATTTTCCGGTGGTAAATTTTAATTATTAAATATGTTAGTAAAAAAGAACAGTGGTATATTATTCATTACCTTGTTGAATTATTCGTATTCGTATTCGCTTAATGTAGCCTTGATATTCGTGTTCGTGAAAGTAGTATTCATTGCATCACTAAAAATACAAATAATTTTTTGCAGAAAGCAGTTATTTTGCGGTTTGACATATTAGATTAAATAAAATACAATCATTTTTATGTGTTAAATAAAACGGATATTTTATACGAACCGTATACTTCACTGAGAAGCAAATCTCTACGTTTCGCTGATGTCTCATCCAGCGTCATCAGGAGAGCGTCCTATCACGGCGGAGGTGTAAGTCAAACAGTTCGTTATTCATATTAAAAAGGTTCTCAGGTTTACACATCCGTTCCGAATTTTTGTGTATACTTTTCTGGGATATTATGCCCTGATGATGGACCCTGCAATGGGATTCGAAATTTCAGCCAGAAAGATCACATATACACGGCATAATATCCAAAAAAACAATACACAGAAGATTCTGAACGGCCATGAAAGCCTGGGAACATTTTTATTATTCGTACTAATATTATTTTAAAAGTTGGTGAACAAAGGTCTGTTTAAGATAAATCTACTAATTTCTTCATCCAATGTGTTTAAATATTAAATCAAAGCCAATATTTGCGCTATAATTATGGAAATAATGACATTTTACAGATATCTTGACATCTTACGCATGCATACAATAAATAATAACATCCCGTCTTTTATTTTGTCTCGGAGTACAGTAACGATTATGTCATCATGAAAATGGGGTGGAATATTAGCCTGTATACAACGTGGTCCACAAAGTCCTGCAAGCGCGTAACATGCTGAACTGCATCGGTACTATTACAGTGCATTAATACACTTGCGTCGCTTGGCAACACATCTGCCCTTCAATCGTCGTCGCACAAAATTAATATAACGATGAACAAAAATTTGGCAAGGTTTCAAATGTAATACTGCAAATTTACGAGGCAAGTTGGTGCACCGCTTTCCAAGATGAACGATAATTACGGCTGACACGCTTTCATCGCCTCACTCCTTTTGGCTGCAGATGACCCAGGAAGCGTTGCTTTAACTAATAACAAACTCTCTCCAAGTCCATAAAACAGTGCTGATCCTGGAAGCCATTCCACTTCCCTATTCTTGCCAGACTAAATCTGTAAGTACCTACCTTGTGGACAAGCCTGCCATCATCTATAAATCTTCATACAAAATTAGCCGTAACCGAGACGTGCGTCACTACATGTGCAAGCTAACCATGATGCACTGGCCGCATGCGTCATCTTTCCTCCCCATTCCTGATTCCCCTTTAACCTTTAATTCTTTGCACTCTTGGTTTATTCTTAACTTCCTTTCGTTTGTTTGTATATCTTTAAGCTATTGTTGTTATATTTTAATAGATAACATGTTAATTCTGTGGAAACTTGTAAGATGTAAATCTCTATACTACGTAATATTGACGTGATTTTTATTTATACTGCTAGATTCCCATAAACAAAATAAATAAATCTACTATCTGACAGCTAAGAATGAAACCCCGATCGCAAACGTTCTTGGTCCCTTAAGCAAATTTAGTCTTTCCGAATAAGTTAGTAGAACTTCATAAGAAATATAACACTTGTTTTTCATTCTACTAATTTAATTGACTTAAAACGCATTTCGCCTTAATCTAACAATTTAACTCGATAAATTGTATTTATATTAATATCAAACTATTGCAAAAAACAGCTATATCAATTGTATGTATGATATGTGGATAGACAACATTATTCATTGGGAATTTTAAGATTTTTTTATAGATTTTACAGCATTTCTAGTAGGTAATTCTAAGTTACAATTCTATTCCAACTCTAATGATATTATAATTGGCCTGATCAAGGGTGGGGTTAGGTAGAATGCTAAGCTGGGCTACGTGAGGGGTGGGGGGTAGATCAGGTTAGGTTAGGTACAATTGAAAAGGTACAGAATGTGCGATCGATAAATCTGCGCAGATCGGTTTGCGCACAATCAATAATTTTGGTAAGAGCGAACCGCACAAAATATCTTCTGGAATAAATAGGAAATTAATGCTAGGACTACACGGGGGAAGGGAGGGGTTCAAAACGGAACCACGTGGTTTATGGACGCTCCCTAACATGAACATAGAAGAGGACAGACATTTAAAATTGACATTATAAGAAAAAAAAAGAAAAATTATACCTCAGAATACAGAAAACAAGTATATTGTATTTAATAGAGCATCAGATAAAACAACACGAATTTTTTATTAAAAAAAAATCATAAAGTATAGGAGTGTTAAATAATATAAATAAAAGTAAAATAAATAAAAAATTAAATAAACTGATACTTGCATTCTATAGTTGGATAATTATGCACCTGCAGTTGACAGCACTATCAATAACAACTTCATTGTGTCAGTAAAATCAAACTGACTACGATACAAACATTTCGATATCATTATCATCACTAAGCATATAACTCTTAAACATTTTTTAAATAATGAAAATTTACTTGCAATATTAAAGTTTTCAGGAAGGACATTAAAGAACAAAGAATCCTTGTGAAAAAAAATCGTTGTCCAAATGCTGTCTTGCTATTTATCGGCTGATACATTAGCTACTAAGTTCTTTTGGCAATAACTTTGTTTTTAAAAAAATTGAGTCTGAATCAAGAGAACACATGACTGACTGTCATCCTTTATATTCTCTATTTAGAAGATTCTGAATTTTCTGGTTGTACATTATTAATTTAAATAACTGAAATATTATTACGGACATTTTTCAATATTCAATTCGAGTAAATTAATTGTCTTTCCCGACACGGTCTTGCATGCACCCCGGCCGTGTTGCGGAAATGTGTTCTCTCTTTCACTTGGCCCAGTAACACTGAAACGCGCGCCCCGTCCCGCTCGCACCAGCGGCGTCCCGGCGGAAAACCTTATACGGCTGTCCCACTTTTACCGTTAAGCCGCGCGCCCTGGCGCAGGTAACACACGGCCGGGCGAGATTTGCGTTTCCCTCTAACGCACGCGGCGGCGGCGCTCCGTCTCGCCCGCGCGGACGGGTACAGGCGGTTTCACAATCTAACGTGAGCAAAGGGTAACTGGAACCGGTAACTAAAGGATAAAACGGCGGTTGCACAATGCCATTTAGGTGTGAAGTTTTTATTTTTGATGTGTACAGTAGACGGCAAACATCTTGAAATTCTACGGCGTAGTGGGGGAAAGTTTGCGCATCTACCTTTCCACCAACGAGATCCAAATTTCGTCTTCTGCGCATACCCCCACTACCCCAAAGAATTTCAAGAAGTTTGCCGGCAACTGTAACATCTTTCCTCTCGCTTTCCCGCAATCTGCGGCAGTGATTTTGTGAAAAAGGACGGAAATGGCGCATTTGGGGTAATTTTTTAATTGTAACGGAAGTTAGCACGCCCAGCGTGCGCATTGTAGCGGAAATGCAAGACCACAAACACGCGCGCATTCATTGCAAACTGTCAAAAATCTATTCATTTGAATTCACTTGAAATTAGTGTTCGAGTAATATAAATAACGTATTGTCGACCATCTTGAATCAAGTACCAATCATAAAGATGCTCAATTCAAAAGCCGGCGAATGATTGGTTATTGAATTGAAAATTAGAACTGTTTGTTGTTGTTTTATCAGCTGTTCATTTTCAAAACAAAAAACACATATTTTTTTTAATACGCACGTTATTTGATTCGCATCATATGTTTGCGATATCCCTTATACTAACCAATAGTTACATTTGTACCACTTCAAAAATAAATATTAATAATTTAACTACATTTAAGTGTTGTCTAATATATTTATCATATCCCTAGACATCATATTATTGTATTAATATACATTTTAAACGTCAATTTTTTGCAATAAATAAGTCAGAAATATTGAAAAAATGCCAACATTTATATTGCATACTTTAAAATCTTAGACTCATTATCAAAGCAGGAATCCACCTGAAAAGTTTTTGCTATTAGCTATGGGACACATGTACAAATTATCTCGACCTAACTTAACACCCTGTATAGATTATCTCGACCTAACTTAACGCCCTGTATAGATTATCTCGACCTAACTTAACCTAAAACAAATTAACGTACATTGTGAATCCTACTTCAATAATTAATAATAACAAACGATATTTTCCTCACACCACGCTAACAAATATCGTCATCTTTCTCTAACCCATTGTTTTTAATGAGCAACCAATTACAGAGATAACACCTGAAAATGATATAATACACACAAGTCTTAGCTTGCTGCCTCTTTTCACATAATATGATTTGAGTATATTTCTTATTCGCTCGCACGACTCGACTTTTCCTACAGAACTTCACGTCGCGTCTCTTTCTCACCAATGCAGTGTTCAATTTTCCGTTCCTTCAGTGGAACTAACGCGAAAGTTCAAGCGTGGACACACGTCCTATTAATCGCGCTCTTAATTTGATTTTTAATATTTATGAAAACTTTAAATGGCGCCATCGTAGCTTGGTTTCAAGAAATTTTCAATGCGGATGTGGTTAATTTAAACAATCGCGATCGTCCATGGAGTAATATAAGTCATAATAATGATAAATACCGTCCAGGATTTGAATGTCCGTGAAACTACATTCGTTTACTAGATTTGACAGGTCTATAATGGCGGGAAATTAATATTTTTGTTGTGTAAACATCTTAGCTCGCGCCCCTATCGAAACAAAATCACACTAGGATAATGCCTGAAAAATTTTTGCCGAAAATGTGACTATATAAATACTAGGGATGGGTCGTCGACGTATTTACCGTCGACGAAACGAGACCGTCCACGTCCATCCATCGACGAGACGATCGACTAGTTGAATTCGTCAACTAGTTGACGCGTCAACTTACAATATAGTTAACAATATAGTTTCGGGGAAAGTAAAACCGCTACTTGTGCTTATATGTAAAAATAAATATTTTATTATTTATTTGTTTACGCACATTATAGGCTTTTACATATTGTTTTATATACTTCTTTCTATATATAACAAAGAAAGAAGTAGGTATACACAGCAATATCAGGTGTTAACAGTAAAATATAAATATAAACTACATATATAAGCAGTCAAAGTATTGGGTATAAGCATTAAAATGTGAGTAAATAAATTGGAAGGAAACAATGATTTTGCGTAATAAAGGCACCAGTTATGAGGTGCGGTAAAAAATACTTTACATTTATTTATTATCTATAAATTTATAAATAAATACATAATTTAAAAATACTTTACATTTGAGATGTTATATAGAAATTTATTGAAGAATCTTTCTTTCAATCTTTCTTTCAAAGTCAGGCTTTCACTTTGTGGTGACATTATTAATAAATAAATATATCTGTATTATTTGTCAACTTTAGTTTAAGGCTCAATCTGAGAAAAGGAACATTGTTCCCGAAACATGTAAAAAAAAAAAACAATAAAAAGTGGTGTAAACAAAATTATAATAGATTTATTTTTTTATCTATAAAGTTGAAAATAGGGAATTTTTAATAAAAATTATTTAATCCTAAATTCAAGATTATATTACATATATAATAATTAATGTTGGACTCCTGAATAAGAACCATAGTTAGGTATAGAAAATTTTATTCCCTACAAGTTTGTTTATCATTTATAAGTTGAAAAGTAAGGAAATAACACAATAATTAAATTTTAGCATCCCTTTTCAGGTAAATATAAGAAGTCGAGATCGATCGAATAAAATCTTGATTTTAGAAAAATATCTAGCCGGCCTGTTAATTAATAATAGTTCAATAAGAAATAAAATAATTAAACAGAATTGTTTTATTTTATACAGCGTAAAATTAGGAATTCACCGAATCGTCGCACGTGACATCACAAAAAATCAAGTAAAAAAATAATAGATAATAGCTTATTAAGCCTATCTCGCCCTACGCATCTATTCAAATTTCAAATCTCTAGTCATAGTTCGTGTACACAGATCTGCACTCTATGGTAGTGTACTTTAGAGTTGAAATGAAATTACCCGTCGAGCCGTCTACGACGTCTATGGCATCTACAAGTCGACAGCGAGAGATGAGAGAGAAATAAACGGAGACGTTTTGTCTTGCTCTCGCTCGTTGCTTTGCATTGCGTTAATCTCGAATCGTCCACCGACCACGGCGTCCGCTGTCCACCGTCTACGAATTCAACTAGTCCATGCGATAAACGTAAACCGGTCGACGCGTCGATGCAACGTCAACGGTTGATTTCAACTAGTCCGTCCATTCAACGTCCATCCCTAATAAATACGCCAGTCATACACGCTGCCAAGGTGAGAACGTAGTTTATTCAGAACCTTTAATCTTTAAACTTATATTTGACACTTTTTAGAAATTCACAATTTCGAAAACATGCCCAGGTAGGCCTTAGCCAGGTCTTCGAAAACCAGTTCGTATATGGCAGGTACATATCTAAAAAGTTAATTAAAACAAGCAATTCAAAAAAATTGAGGACACGGTCCTTTAGCTATAAACAAAGCAGAAACTGACGCATAGATAAAAATTAATTACTGTAATTTTAGCATTGTTGATAAAAATATCGCAAAAATAGACACTCATTTGACAAAATATTTTTTCTATGAATAATACTTAATTTGACTAGAAACGTCAAAGTACTAGGTATTATTTTATGCTCTTTTTATTCCTTTCTTTTCTCTACATGAAATACTCGTGTATGTATAAGTAAATAATGTTGGAAACAAGTTAATATAGCATTTTCAAAGGAAATATACAAATGCTGGTTTCAGAGCTCTAATAATTCCGGAAATTGTTGATATTTCGAATATTAAACTCGGAGACAAACAAACAGACAAATGAAGCTAAATATCGTGTAGTAATCAATTTCTAGTACATACCTATGTAATGTTTAAGCAGTACTAAATGTCATTTAAACATATTGATGTGTAACATATTTACGCTCGGTATGAGACTAAAGAATATTCGTGAAAGCGTCGGCGGAGACGGGAAGTAGGAATGAAAAAATGTTTCGAATTTACTAATTTTATTCGGCAGATTCAAATGTCAAATTCGATAGATTAGGGTTATGTCGAATTTACATTTCTAATATCTCAGGATTACTTTGGTTTAGAAAAAAAACTGTTGGACAAAAATAATGTACAACATATATTTTACTAATTCTGACAAAAAAAAAATGGTTGTAACAGAATTTTATCCTAAATGAAGCGATATAATAATGCCTGTAAAGGAAAAATATAAATAAAATCAGGTGTTCATTTGTCATATATTTGTCAAATATAAGGCTGTTTTATGCGATATATATAGGTATTACGTGTATGTCAAATGGTACTTATCTTTTTGGTTCGAAACCACTTTTTGTGGTTTGTTTTTCACGCGATTTTAGGGTTTTCTCTGCGAGTGAATAAATAGATTATTTTGAAATTTTCGATGTGTAGTCGTAGACTTCTTTACTGACGAGTCGTTACCGAGCGGTACTGAGAAACGAACGAAGCGTTACTGGGGAAATATGTTACATTCGCTATTAAGTACTGCAAGTCTCGCTCAATTTTTTTTATACAAATTGAACAGCGAAAAATTCACCCAATAAGCATTACAACATGCAACACTTACAGCGCAGGAAAACGAAAAGAAATTATTCAAATTTTATAATTAGATAATTACAGCGCGCGCCTCGTTTGAATTTGAATGTTTATTTTACATATATCTTCTTGCATCATGTCTTCTTGATGTTATAAAAAAATACATGCGTATCATTAAATATTATTAAAATATTTCGCTCTGAATACGACGAAGTCATAAATTATTTACGCGGGAAATAAAACATAACCAACAAAAAATGTAAACTTCGCTAATCAGGGGCGTGCAGTGGGAACAAGAAGCACGACTTTATCCTTGCAATTTTTTTTTAATAAGGTCTTTATCATTTTATTCAAGTTGTATTGAAGCACATATTTTTTTTTATTTTAAGCCAAGTTTCTGCTGCTAGCTCTGGTACACCTGTATGTTGTACATTGTATTTCTAAACCAAAGTTATCAAGAGATTTTAGGAATCTAAATTTAACCCTAATATTTATATATCTTACTTGACATTTTCTTCCGAAGCTTAATAAAACTAATAAAACTTTCAAGAAATTAATCCCACAAACCGAGCGCAAAGATGTTACACATTAAAAACACAATAATTTAACAAAATAAAAAATATTTAACTAAAAGAATCGGTTCAATTTACAAAACCGCGATTACACAAAAAATCGGCGACCAAAGCGTGAAACGCATACAGAAACGTTGCGAGAGCACAGAGAAATGACCCGCGCGAGGCTGCGTAGTTCCGACCGTATTGCGTGTACAACTAGACAAATACATTTGCAAATTTTCCACGATATGACCTCACCTGACGAAAGTGTATCGTAACCATCCGCCGATCGTTGGGACGTACAAAGCGCGCGGGCGTAACGGGCGGCGACTCGTTAACGAAGCGAGAAAAACGAGAGCACTGTCGTCGTTAACTTTGAACACGCAACGCGGCGTTAACGTCAACGTTACGACCAGCGGATCGTTACCGAGTACTGAGTCGGTAGGCGCAACGAACGGTTGACGGTTAAGTATGATTCGTGGATTTCTTTGTTTTTTTTTAAATTTTCCGTATTTATGATTTAATTAGGACATTCCCGCAATGTTCTTGTTCCGTACAACGTGTCCAAACATATGACGTCATATCCGTTGCATTAAATCATATTTATATTGCATCGAGCGATATAGCGTGCTAGGTACATAAATGTAAAAATAATTTGTGTGACGCATTTTCATCTCAGCGGACGAAATTCAACCGTGTGAGAATCACGAGTCGAAATACAGTACGGGTGACGACAACGCGCCACGTCGCTCCAGTCGTAATCGCCCGGGAAAACGATTTGTCGCATTCCGAATACGGATTTCCTTATAATTAAAGCGCATATTCATATTCGCGAAGTTTTAACCCCGAGAGAGTAGCTGCCGGCAACGAAAACGGCGAAATACTGCACCGGAGATGATAAAGCGTCACGCGCTTCAGTCGATACCGCCCGGGATTTTTTTCATATGTCATAACGGTTTCCTTGGCGCATTTTCATCATACGGCATTGATGATGAATATACGTTACGCGCTCCAGTCTTTACCGCCCGGGAAAAAAGTTTTTTTTTGTATGTCGTAATAATTTTCTCTCTTTTAATGAGTACCTTTTTGGTCCTGTGGTTAAGACTCTCGCCTCATGATCCAAAGATCGCGGGTTCGAAACTCGTCCCAGACCAGGAAGTCAGTCCTATTGTCATAGCACAAGCGTTTTGCTCAGTTTGAAAATAGTAAGAATATTGACGTGACACGTATTCCGTGTTAGTTTGTAAACTAGTTTTAACCACGTGTGTAGTACATTGAGATAAAGTTTCGCGTGCTCCAGTCGATTCTGCCCGGGAAAAAAAATTGCGTGCAAGATACACGGATGTCGTAATGATTTCCGTGACATATTTTCATCTCCGTGATCGAATGTAACTGTGCGGGAGCATTGGAGATGATAAATCGTAACGCTCTCCGCTATAGTTTTTTTTTCATGCAAGATACACATATATACAGGGTGTAACAGAGCTAGTCCACAATACTTAACATATGCAGTGTGTCTTATAGTTAGTAGCAAAAACTTTGCAGGTGGATTCCTGCCTTGGTTACGAAAATGTTCAAGCAAGGTCATGGGCTAGATATGCGACATCAAACATTGCATTTTTTTTCAATTACTCTGAGTTATTTTCTGCAAAACGTTGGACTTACAGTAACTTATATCTAATATGAAAAATTCATTCCCTTTAATACAAGTCGAATAAAAAAAATGATAAAAACCTTCAAAGTCCAATAGAAAAATATTTATATTGGATTTTTTTTAAAATTTTATTTAACTTTTATTGAAACGAATGAATTTTTCATAAGAGATATAAGTTACTGCAATGATACTTCAAAGTTTTGTAAAAAATAATTCAGAAATATTGAAAAAAAATGCAAACTCTGATATGGCATAACTCCATAACTAATATAGAATAAAAATAGGGTCGCTCAGATGGTTTGGGCATGAATTAATGAGGAAAGAATGGTAAGAAAGATATATAATGCAAGTGTTGACGGCGCCACAAAGAGAGGGCGACCGCGGAAGACGTGGCACGACCAGATTAACCAGATACCGGAAGGTGGTCCCGTTAAAAGCCTCAACAACCGTCGAGCTTGCATGCGAAGATGTATGAATGTAGATGAAGCGAAAGTTGTATGTCAGGACAGAAGAGTGTGGCGCTCTATCCTCTCTGCCAACCCCCACGGGGAAATGGCGTGATGGTAAGTTAGTTCCATAACTATTGATATTATGTCATTGTTGCTTGAACATTTTCGACTCATAATCAAGGCGGGAAATTAGCTGTAAAGCATTTTGGACTAGCTCTGATACAACCTGTATATACAGGGTTATTTGTAAAACATTAATAACCTCGCAGGACTATATTCCTCATTTGATTATGAGTCGAAAATGTTCAAGCTATTATGACCTAATATAAATAGTTAAGGAGATATGCGACATCAAAGTTTGCATTTTTTTTCAATATTTCTGAATTATTTTTTGTAAAACGTTGGACCATCATCATAGTAACTCATATTGAATATTAAAAATTCATTCCCTTTAATACAAGTCAAATAAAAAAATAAAAACCTTCGAATTCCAATTGGAAAACATTCCAATTGGAATTTTTTCCGGGTTTTTATCATTTTATTTAACTTGTATTGAAACGAATGAATTTTTCGTAATCGATATGTGTTACTGTAATGATAGTCCAACGTTTTACAAAAAATAAGTCGGAAATATTGAAAAAAAAAAATGCAAACTTTGATGTCGCATACCTCCTTAACTATCGATATTAGGTCACAATAGCTTGAACATTTTCGACTCATAATCAAATGAGGAATATAGTCCTGCGAGGTTATTAATGATTTCCAAATAACCCTGTATAGGGGCTTAGCAAAGACGCAAACCAATGTTCCGTCATTTTCGACGGGTAACTGCCAGTCATCCGCATTCTGAACTAAGCAATATTGCTATTTCCTGTATCTTGACAGTAATTGTATAATATTGTGTGGCCGTTTTTTGACTATGAAATAATGAATTCGATCAATTAGAAAGCTCACTATTCGTAATTGGGAATAACTTAAGGTTTGTTTACGCGATAGAGCTTTCTGATTGATTGAATTCATTAATTTCAAACATGTCAAACTTAAAACATCGAAATTGGCGGCAATACAATGTTATGCATACCTGTCAAGATCGGGATAAAGATTTGACATCTCAATATTGCTATTTTCAGAATAGCACAGGGCAAAATCCAAGATAATGGTCCCATTGCATATACAGATTATTTCACTTTATTATTGAATATTATAGATTGATTCATAAACATAGTACCAGATTTACGGTTAATGAAGGACTACGAATACCGAAGGTCATAAATAAATATGGACAAAGAACATTAAAATATGTCATACCAAAAATATTAAATAAAATCACATGTCGTGTCAAAATGGATATTGATAAAAAAGGGCAAAATACAGAATTAATGAATATGTTATTAAATAAAAGAGACTTATTTTGATTTTGGTAATATTTGTATTTTTTCTTGTATTGTTGTATAGTATTGTTGATTTGTATTTGAGTTTATAAGATCTATTGTAATTAATTAATATAAATGTATTTCTGGTAAATACAATTTATTTATATATATGTATATATATAATATATATATATATAATATATATATTATATATAATATATATATATATATATATATAGTATATTATGATATATATATATATTAATATATTATATATGTATTGATGCACCTACAGACAAATATCAATGTAATGTTTTGCGGGTCTGAGATGTAAAAAAAAAATAATAATAATAAATAAAAAATAAAAAAAATAAACGTGCTAATAGCAAAATGAAAGATAATTTACGTTTAAAAAAAGTAAGTATTAAAGAAGATATTACACTTTAAAATTTCGAAAAATGCGCTGCATATTTTGACATTTCATAAGCAATATATGAGGTTAGGTTAGGTTATTAGGTTTGGTTACGTTAGGTTATTAGGTTTGGTTTGTTTAATTTAGATTACGATTATTTTAGTTAGATTAAATTAACTAACTAACTAACCATCACGCCGTTTCCCCGCAGGGGTAGGCAGAAATGATTGAACGCCGCACTCTTCTACCCTGGCACACCACTTTTGCTTCTTTTCGCGTCTTTCGCGGGCGCCCTCTATTTCTGTTGCCTTCAACACTCGCCTCATATATTTTCTTAACCATCCTTTCCTCGTTCACACGTTCCACATGACCAAACCATCTCGGCACTCCTTTCTTTGTTCTATCTACCACACTACAGCCAAGCATTGCATTCGCGTCTAGTTTGTTCGTTCCTTACTTTATCGACCAAAGATTTTCCACACAAGCGTCTTGGTGACCGCATTTCTACCGCATTCAGTCTACTTTCATTCCTCTTTTGCCAATTCCAGGCTTCACTTCCACACATTAGGGTTGGCGCTAGAACGCCATTACGTACCGCTAGTCTCGCTTCCTTTGACAGATTCTTATTGGCCATAATTGCATTTAGAGCACCATTAACTATGTTCAACCATTAAATTAACAGGACATTAAATTATATAGTGAAATGCTTATTTTCGTTGCATGAACAACGGGACCATATTCTTGTTGGTGTTGTAGAGCATCAAAAGTAAGGCGTCTGGTACACATGCTTCTTTAGTGGCACGTGAGCAGGCGCAGTATCGATCTTGACAGTGGCATGCTTATTAGTGGCATGTGTGTACGCAAATTGCTAGAAATAAGCATGCCACCTAGTGGCATGCTCAAAAATCAACCGCCGGTTGATTTATAAGCATGCCACTGTCATTCACCATAGAGAAGGGGTATCTTTGGAGCATGTGCGAACAGACTTGCTTATTATGAGCATGCTTATGTCATTCGCGGGCTTCGCGGCTAGTATTATCCATGCGATCTTCTCAGTCCGCGACAGATGAAACAAATATGGCGCGTTGGGGAGATGACAAAACATTACTTTTCGTGACTTATTATAGGAATCACGAATGTCTGCGGAATACTCGGTCACCGTTGTGTAAAAATAATATAGTGAGAAGAAATAATGTTTACGAAACTTTATTAATAGGCATGAATGATTCAAATCTTACAATAAAAATTATATAAACTAAAATCAAAAATGTGCGGATGGAAACTCGGGAACTTTTTTGATTTATTGGTTCGCTTGAATTTTCTATTTCAGTTTGCAATGTTTCCATTTCGAACAAGAGCGTCTCTATTCTATGACAAGAGCATGCCGCTAATAAGCGTGTGTGTTTGATTGTTAGATTTGGGCATGCTTATTTATGAGCATGCCACTAATAAGCATGCCAGTAATGAGCAAGTGTGTACAGTTGTGAGGGCATGCTTATTAGTGGCATGCTCATTAGCATGCCAGTAAAGAAGCGTGTGTATCTGTACCTTAACAAAACATCGACGATTCTGAGCAGCGACCTCGGCCGCCGGCAGCATTGCGCAGTTCGCGCCGGAGACAATAAGTTTTACATTGTGATTTCGCCTCTTTGTTCCGTTCCATCACCGTCTCTGTTCGCCTCCCCCTCGCACCCGCGGCGCTCGCGCGCGCCCGTCCCCCTCTGTTTACAGTTGCGCCCGGGCGCGATCCGCGCCGCTCGCACGCGCGCGCGCCGCCGAGCGCCGTCCCGCTCTGGCGCCGGGCAACTCGAAACGGGTTCGGGACGAGTACGCGCAGTAGATGGCTTAATTGTTACCGTGATAAGGTGTCGATTGCTACGATCCCGCGGGTCGCGGGTTCGAATCCGGCGAGATCCGACAGAAAAATTGCAAAAAAATGTGAAATCTCAATATTTTCGGGGTAACAACACACAGGGTGTTTTAATAGTGCTATAGTCTACAATACTTTACAGGTGGATTCCTGCCTTGATTGCGAGTCGAAAATGTTCCAGCAACCATGACCTTAATATCAATACTTAAGGAGATATGCGACATCAAAGTTTCCATTTAGATATTTTTAAAATTTGTTTTCATCTTCTTCGTCCCTCCACTGCTGTACGTAGGCCTCTCATTTTCCTCCACTCATCTCTGTTTCTCCCCCTTCGCATCCAGGTTCTTCCTGCTTGCTGGACCATGCCATCAGACCACCTTTTGGTAGGTCTTCCGACGCTTCTACTTCTCGTCCAGGGCCTCCACTGTAGGACTCTGGGTGCCCATCTAGTATCCTCCTGTCGAGCCAAATGCCAAAAACCTTCCAAAACATTGAAATGCAAATCTTCGCACGCGTAGATTTTTAGAACACTGTTTGGATCGTCATAGAACTTTCGCGAACATTAATCCTTCCAGAACTTTCAAGAAATTCGAATGTACAGGAACCTTCTAGACACACCGACACGTTCCGCCACTCAGTTTAGAACCTTATAGAACTTTCGAACGGGAATTTTCTAGAACCTTCGCCTCCCAAAACTTTCTAGAGCAGGATTTGCCGGAACCTTCTAGACTCACCGACACAGTCGGCGCGCCTATTTTGAAACAATCTGAAGCATTTGCGGCCTTCCCATAACAAAACAATGTGGTAGAATGCACATTTTCATCACCCACTCCCACCCACGCTAAGTCACCCCCACCAAACTGGCACATTTTTGATGTGACACCAAGGGCTATCTAGCACCATAACCACCAGGGGGTGGTAGTGCCTGGTTGTGTAGAAAACTTGGCGGATAGGGAAACACGGGTTTCTTTTTACATATATATATTGATATATTGATTATTATTCATTTCCCATATATTATTTTTTTATAATTTTACTGTATATACTTTGATTTTTGATTTGTTATTATACATTGTATCCTGACGAAGGGACCGGAAGAATAGTCAGAAAGCTGGATGGACAGAGTCAAGAATGAAGGCGTTATAGTTCGGAAAACTTAAATATTTCGGACACGTGACATCAGAGAAGTGTGAGATCTTGCATCTCATTATGGTACTGATGCACACGCTTATTTTTGAGAATGCTCATTAGTTTGCTCAAAACTAGCATGCTATAACAACTGTATACACTTGCTCATTATTAGTATGGCATGGCATGCTGTTACCAGATTAACCAGATACTGGAAGATGGTCCTGAACAACCGTCGAGCTTGCATGCGAAGATGTATGAATGTAGATGAAGCGAAAGATGTATGTCAGGACAGAAGAGTATGGCGCTCTATCCTCTCTGCCTACCCCCACGGGGAAACCCCTATGGTAAGTTAGTTAGTTAGTAAGTATGTACTCGTGTGTGTATACTTTGTAATGTTCGCTTTAAAATGAAGTGTACTATTTGAAGTATATACTTTCAATAACTTTGAAGAGTGTGTAGTTGTAGTGCGCACTACACTTCAATATAATGTTACTGTACTGTACTGTACTCACTACTACAATGTAGTAGACAATGCAGTACAGAGCGGACCCATCACTAAGCGTTAGACTCGGAGAAATGTGCAACTGGCTCGATGCAGTTCTTATCCCTAGAGAGTTGGACTGTGACAAGTCAAAGAGTTTCAGTTTCGAGCTGATGATGCAGAAATCTTGAAAGCATTAAGGTACTGACAAACATGCTTATTACTGGCATGCTCTTGTCATAGAATAGAGACGCTCTTGTTCAAAATGGAAACTTTGCAAACCGAAACAGGAAATTCAAGTGAACCAAAAAATTAAAACAGTCCCGAGTTTCTATCCAAACATTTTTGATTTAAGTTTTTAATTTTTAGTAATTTTTGATTTTAATTTTTAGTAATTTTTATTGTAAGATTTGAACCATACATGTCTTTTAATAAAGTTTCATAAACATTATATATTTGCGGGTGGAAGGGGTATCTTTTGAGCATGTGTGAACAGGATCTTATGAGCATGCTTATGTCATTCGCGGCTAGTATCGATTATCGATGCGATCTTCTCAGTCCGCGACAGATGAAACAAATATGGCGCGTTGGGGAGATGACAAAACATTACTCTTTTCGTGACTTATTATATGAATCACGAATGTCTGTGGGATGCTCTGTCACCGCTATGTAAAAATAATATAGCAAGATATAATGTTTTTGAAACTTTATTAAAAGACATGAATGAGTCAAATCTTACAATAAAAATTATAAAACTAAAATCAAAAATATTTTAATTTACTGGTTCACTTGAATTTTCTATTTCAGTTTGCAATGTTTCCATTTTGAACAAGAGCGTCTCTATTCTATGACAAGAGCCTGCCAGTAATAAGCATGTGTGTTTGATTGTTAGCTTTTGGCACGCTTATTTACGAGCATGCTAACAATGAGCAAGTGTGTACAGTTGGTAGAGCATGCTAGTTTTGAGCGTGCTAATGAGCATGCCAGTTAACGCGTGACTTTCCACGGAGCAGCGTCGTCACCGGGCGGCCCGGCAGCGCGCGGCGAGGAGTGAGGAGATGATATCACCAGGTCTCTGGCCGCGACTGGTTTCGCGTTCAATAGATGCAAAAAACGCCAATCGGACCGCCCGAAATAACGGCGAACTGAGCAGGGCTTCCACCTCCAGCCGCGACGAGGATCCGTGACTTCCTGGTCGCACAACAGCACTGCCGACCAGAATTGAAGGGTATAAAATCAAAGGCAAAATTTAAAAAAAACTTCGTAAGCAGTCACCGAGGATTACTAATTTAAAATGAAGTGAATTCTAGATTTTATGGGAACTATACAGGGTGTCTCACAGCTAGTAGCAAAAACTTTACAGGTAGATTCCTGCTATGATAATGAGTCGAAAATATTCAAGCGACCATGAACTCATATCAATAGTAGTTATGAAGATAAGCAATATCAAAATTTGCATTTTTTTTTCAATATTTCTGACCTACTTTTTGCAAAAAGTTGATATCATAAAACTACATATCATAACTGTAACTTACATACATCGATTAAGAAATATTCATACGCTTCAATACAACTCAAATAAAATGATAAAAACCTAGTAAAATTAATCTATTTTCAATTTTTTGCAAGTTTTTAGTTTTTATCATTTTAATCGACTTGTATTAATTATGAGAAATCATTATAACGTTATGGAAAATTTGTTAATTAAGTACTACTTGGTTTATTAGTAAGATTAAAATAATAAATAATATTTACAAAATTTCTAGACATTAAATTTTATCCATTTGTATTTTAAGACAATCTGTACATCTTGATATTACTTCGTACGATTTCGCTACTTTGTTGCTGGTTTTTTTATGATGGAAGGACGTGCATTACATACAACATCATTTTTAAAGCAATTATAATATACCTACATATCTAGATTATGAAAATCTCTACAAACAGAAAGCATGAAATTACAAATATGTATTAATCATCTGCTGTTTTGTTTTGTGTCTTCTGAGGTATTATGCCGTGTTATTACGACCTTTCTGGCTGACGTTTCCGAAACGTCGGCCAGAAAGGTCGTAATAACACGGCATAATACCCGAGAAAACTCAAACCAGAAGATTCTGAGTGGCCGTGAATATCTAAGAACATTTATTAATCATTGCTGCAAGGGAAACTTAAATTCAACTAAATAACCAAATGTTGTTTGATCAGAAGTAAGAGTAATAGTTAAGAAAAAATCATAGATTTTTACATTCTCCACTAATCAAAACACCCGGTTTCGTAAAAATCTATATTTCGAGAAATGCGATAAAAATATACAATCAGCTGTCTGTAATACAAAACAAGGTTTACTTAAATATTAGACATTTTAACTTACAAATAATGAAAATATTTTCACGAGGTTACGTAGAAAGTAGTAGAAGATTTTACAGCAAATTGGAAAATAGCACAAGAGTCTGGAATAAACTATTAGATTCGCGAAACGCGTATATAAGTGGAACAGTTGTTTTTGACAGAGAAAGACATAGAAAGAACGAAACAGACAGTGAAGCGCGATTTCAGTGATAGGGCATACCGATAGTGATCAGAGCGATACGAACGACGTGAATCAGAATTTCTAGATACAAGCGGAAGATTCTCGAGTGACTAGTGCGATATTTGTCTCTCCAGTTGTGTGTCCAGTGATTTTAGTTAATAAATCTCGAGTGCTATCGCAAGCGGAACGTTTAGACGTTCGAAGTGCTGGATTAAAGAAAGGACGGCCATTGGACGACCAAACAGAGAAAAGACACTTCCGACGATCAAACTGAAAGATACTTCTGGCAGATGAGGAGCCAGCCCTGATTGGCTCTGCCGACAGAAAAAACCGAGTTAGCAACAACTGCCCTCCACTGTGGCTGCTACAAGACGTACTTTCACTATCACTCCAGTTCGCAGCAATCACTCCGCGAGACGTGCGCAGACACAGGGTGTCGAAAAACGAATTGGCTACATATTTTAAATTTTATTTTTGACGAAACACTCGACCGTATTCTGAAAGTAACAAGATTGTTAAACCAACACCAAAAAAATTCAAAAAAACCCGACGCGTAAAAAGTGAACATTAAATAAAAAACCAAACTGCGTGAAAAAATTAACTTTAAATAAAAACTGAAAAGAAAACACAAGTCTAGCACTCTGTTAAATAATATTATTTATTTATTTATTTATTTAGAGTATTCACAAGTTCACAGTACAATAAATCGAAGAAACAATCTTGAAATATTCTACTGGAGCTCAATTATGAACAACTCAATATACCAATGTAATTTCAGATCTTAAACGCTAATCTAACCAATTATATAAGAAATAAAACAAGAGAAAAGTGAAATAAACAAGTATGAAAACAATTTTTAGTTTTTAAAACAACACTCTCCCAAACATCGCATTCTTGATAATACTTGAATTCGTGTATTGAATTCGTACATTCTTAATAATACTTGAATATACTGAATAAATACACCGTTAAAAAGTTTCATGATCGATACACACACAAAACAAATAATAAATTCTAACGCGGAACACAGCGACTTTAACATTCGGGACCCATTTCTGGCAAGATTTGAGCCGGTCTAGATTTTTAATTTAGAATCAATCTACAAATCCCAAGGTTACATATCGCGTATGGACAAAGGAGCTATAACTATTTTGGACCCAAATTACTTAACCAATTAACTAACCACAATTTACAACCCTAACATAAAATACAAAATAAAACAGTGGATCCGAAACAAGGGGAAATCTAAAATAGGCACACTTACACAATATAACCTCATATATATGATATAATTTCTATTATGTTACTTTAAACACTTTATTATCTATTTACTATGTTTTGAACCTACACAATATTGTAAACTATGCCTGTCTCAACACAGATATTTCTAGTGAGACAGGCACAGTCCAAACAAAATTTGATACTTAAAATTAAATAGATATAAATAAATAAATAAATAAATAAATAAATAAATAAATGGGTCCCGACTGTTAAAGTCGCTATGTTCCGTATTACAATTTATTAGGGTTTAATGGCTGAGAAAATTAATGAACCAATTTTGATCACTTTTTACGTGGAAAGAAGATTTAAGAGATCCAGTTGCATCTTTGCGGCCACTCTGTACGGCGTTGGCTGTCGACCCCGATTATCTTAACCCGACCACGAGGCAGCTCTTTGCAGAGCAACCTCAATCCGCACACACACACACACACACGCGCACGCGCCACTTTTCTGCGCGCCCAGCGACGCTGCCATCCTCCCCGACCTGAATCGGCTTCTACTCCTTCACGACGTGCTCACGATAAAACGTGTGCGAACATTTGGTCCGAAAATAAAAGGTACGCAGACATTTGATCTAAAGATAAAAGGTACGCAGACATTTGGTCTAAAGATAAAAGGTACGCAGACATTTGATCTAAAGATAAAAGGTACGCAGACATTTGGTCTAAAGATAAAAGGTACGCAGACATTTGGTCTAAAGATAAAAGGTACGCAGACATTTGATCTAAAGATAAAAGGTACGCAGACATTTGGTCTAAAGATAAAAGGTACGCAGACATTTGGTCTAAAGATAAAAGGTACGCAGACATTTGGTCTGAAGATAAAAAGTAAGCAGACATTTGGTCTAAAGATAAAAGGTACGCAGACATTTGGTCTGAAGATAAAAGGTACGCAGACATTTGGTCTAAAGATAAAAGGTACGCAGACATTTGGTCTAAAGATAAAAGGTACGCAGACATTTGGTCTAAAGATAAAAGGTACGCAGACATTTGGTTTAAAGATAAAAGGTAAGCAGACATTTGGTCTAAAGATAAAAGGTACGCAGACATTTAGTTTAAAGATAAAAGGTAAGCAGACATTTGGTCTAAAGATAAAAGGTACGCAGACATTTGGTCTAAAGATAAAAGGTACGCAGACATTTGGGATAAAAGGTAAGCAGACATTTGGTCTAAAGATAAAAGGTACGCAGACATTTAGTTTAAAGATAAAAGGTAAGCAGACATTTGGTCTAAAGATAAAAGGTACGCAGACATTTGGTCTAAAGATAAAAGGTATGCAGACATTTGGTTTAAAGATAAAAGGTAAGCAGACATTTGGTCTAAAGATAAAAGGTACGCAGAAATTTGGTCCAACGACAAGAGATCCATATGTGATTAATTAAGGGGAATGAAAAAAGCTTTGGATGCCGGTTGCGCTAATGATAATTACAACATACATATGAACTAACTAACTTACCATCAGGCCGTTTCCCCGTGGGGGTAGGCAGAGAGGATAGAGCGCCACACTTTATCCTCTTCTGTCCTGACATACAATTCTCGCCTCATCCACATTCATACATCTTCGCAAGCAAGCTCGCCGTTTGTTGAGACTTCTAACGGGCCCATCTTTCAGTATCTGGTTAATCTGGTCATGCCACGTCTCCCGCGGTCACCCTCTCTTTCTGGCGCCATCAACACTTGCATTATATATCTTTCTTACCATTCTTTCCTCATTCATTCGCTCAATATGCCCAAACCATCTGAGCGACCCTTTTATAATTCTATTAATTATGCTAAGATCAGCTTTACATTCATTCCTAATATCTTCATTCTTTACTCTATCATAAATTGATTTGTCACACATACGTCTGAGGGATCTCATCTCCACTGCATTCAAATACGGGTTGTAAAACTTAAATATATAACTTCATTACATAAACATCTTACAAAAAAAATAATAGATGTGGTATTCTATCATGGATGGAAATGGTGAACGTTACACTGTGTAAAGTGATCACTTAGGCCAGCCGTACTATAGTTCGTAAGTCCTATGAACACCTACTTTCCCATAAAAAATATAATTTCGCCTCTATGAGACATCTATCATATATCTTGACAAAAGATCCAATAACACTTGGTCCAACTACAAAAGATCCAATGAAATTTGGTCCAACGACGAAAGATCCAAAACAATCGCATTCGAAAGCGATTTTCTGCACCCAATTTAAAGAAAAATGTATCAAATGCGAATGCATCACTTTTCATTGTAGAATGATAATGGAAAGTCGTACCAAGTTAGAGGTGGGTCGTTCGATAAAGGATAATTTAGTGAACTAGTTTAAATTTTTTAAAATATTTTATATAATCATAATTTCGTGAATAATAAACATAATTTCGTGAATGCAAGAATACATTAATACAATAAAAACTTTTTACTCGCCATAAAAGATCTGACACTCTTGCTTATGGGAGGAGTAGTCACATCAGCTCATTTCATGGATATTAATAATAAAATTTAAATAATAAGGTCAGAAGAAACAAAATAAGTAAATATTAGTGATGCAATGAATACGAATACGAATATTCGTATTCGCCGAATATCATCACGAATATTAAAAACAAACTATTTATAAATGAACGCAACGCAAATTACGGTTTGGCTGTGCATCATGTATCCGAACACACCTATGCACTGTATTATCTGGAAATCCCCTAACATGAATGAATGGATTTGTTGAGTTCTCAAGTTGTCAATTGTTACTTGTTTCACAGCATTATACGAGTTCTTCCATCTAGTTTCGTTGGGTTATTAATAAGGTTAGGTGGTCATTTCATGTAGTTTTTGTTTTATAATACGTATTGTTCGTAAAAGTGTTAACCCTTATAAAATAATTTCAAATTAAATCTAATATCATGACTTCTTGTAATCGTGAAAAAGTTATATTTATTTTCGACCGCTGAGAATGTACAAACGGATAAAAGAAATGTTGTGCTTTTTGAACAAAAATTTGCCGGTGGTAATTTTTTTTTAAATTATTAAATCTTTTAGTAAAAAAAGAACAGTAGTGTATTATTTATTACCTTGTTCGTATCCGTTGCATCACTAGTAAATATATATTGAAGCTGTATATTTGTTTATTGGAAATCATTTTTTTTTAAAAAACATCGATTTCTATCGTTGGAAATTCATTGTTCATCAAATCCTGAACGCAATCCTACTCGCTAGCGAAAATTTTTGTCCATTTTTACTCCCTTTATATATTAACTCGTGGCGTCTGTCTGTTTGACGCAAAAACTTTGGATCGATTTTTAACCCTTTTCCCGTGATCCAATCGAGCTGAAACTTTGCAAGCAGACTCGTGGCGGCGATCAAGAAGATCTATCAAATTTTCGTTAAAAAACAAATAATTATAGTATAATTTCGGAGTTTTCAATTTTTTAATGGTTTTTTCGTACAACTCGGTAAATTGTATGGAGATTCCGACGCATATGGTAGACACGGAACCTGATTATAGTATAATTTTGTATTTTTGGAAAATTTTTATTACTCCCTTTTGTGGCGTCGCCCGACCGAAACCCAACGCGTAGGTTAAGCGAAAAAAAAGTTTCAACTAGTAAATGAGAAAGGGAGTATAATAAAAACTTGGTTTTTATGGGTTACTTTTTTAGACTTTTATTTTAATTTTCGTCTATTGAGTGTCGGGATGGAGATCTGGCATCCCGACATTGCCGTTTTGAGAATAGCGCAGATGAGCGCGTCTCGTCCCGACCGGCACTGAGAGAAAGGCGAGGCACTCTAGGAAGGCCCGACCGAGCACGGACAGCACGCGGTACAAGACAACAGTTGACCAACAATGACCGAAACCAGGGCACACACGAATTATATTTTCGCAATAGAAAAGAGCCCGCGGCGGAGCTGGCAATCGAAAATGGCCAATCGCAAACGCTCGATGGCGCAATTTCACTATCGGCGACTTCTCAAACTTTTTGCGTTTTTCTTTCGTGTCGTGTCGAGTCCACCGAGAACTAGCAGCCAAGAGATAGAGTCGCATGGAGGGGGCATAACGCCTTTTCCTTACGTGACGATTTCTACCGGTCAAATCCTACCACAAGTCGCGTTAAGGGGGGGGGTTAAGGTTTTTAATTTTTTTTTTGCATTATATTTTTTTAATTTTTTAAATGAATGGTTAACATCGCAAGAATATTGTGTCAAAATTTCGAAATTATGAACATTTGAGCGATACTCAAGACTGATTTTCTATACCTGCTCGGGCAGCTGAGAGACGCGCTCACCTGAGGACTACCGGACGTGCTATTGTATTGGAAGAGTTTTGCGTAGACAAGGACAAAAAGATGCTGATGATGAAAGCTCTTTGCTGTGTGAACACGGCATCGACGATTGTGTGTAAGTATAAAATAAGTGTTGAGTTTTACTTTGCATTTTACAATGTGCAAAACTTTAATGCGTTTTCCCCACATCTCACGTTTTCAAAGTCGGTGTCCATCATAACATCAAAACTACTGCACCGATCCTTTTGAAATTTTGAACACTATTTCTGTACATAATTTACGAGGTAACGCTGGAGACTTTTTTTCAAATAAGTTATTAATTTTTATTTTTTAATAACAAATTAGTCGATATTTTTCGCAAAAAATCGCGTTTTTCCCTTCAAAGTGTTCCAAAAAATTGGAAAATTGAAATTTCAAAAAACCCGTTACCTGGGAAAACCTATTATCTAACGAATGAATTTTGATTTTTTGATTTCAGATGATCTAGCACCAAGTTATGATGGACACCGCAATTCTACTTTTTTCCGAGACACGTCCGAATAATTGCTGCCATTGCCGTATTTTTTAATATTTCTTCTTGAAAATTTTACACAATATTCTTCAAATGTCATACTTTAATGTACTATTGGTTTTAATAAAGAGATTTTAACTGTGTCGTCACAAAAAATTCACAAAAACATGCCTTTTTTTGCACGAATTAACCTTATCCTCCCCCCTTAAGGGACTTCTTTCCAATTTCGAAACACAAACCACAAAAATCTAACCTATTAACAGATGTCGCTTAACAAATGTTTCCGTTTTCAAAATTAGTATGATTACAAAATTTTATTAAATAAAATGAAACGTAGATTTTACGCTCTCATAATAATTCTCTACGCAACAATGTCCGACACTAATACTACCAGATAATGAGGCATAAGGAACAAAAAAACAATTCTCTATTTAATAATGTCCTTCACTAGCCACGTTCTCACAGCCTTAACTGGCGGCCGAAACATATAGCAAAAGTACGTCATATTGACGGGTTGTAAATAAAAGCCAGCAAACAGTAAAATGATGTTTTTCTTCCACATTTGTGAATTAAAGAAATTAAAATATAATTATATTTTGAGAACAAAAACACCCCACATCAAATAGAAAAAATATTCATAATATAAACATCTGAATAAAATTAAACGTTACGTAAGACATTATTCATACTAATTTATTGTTTTACAGGTAATAATCACACATATCGAAATAAAAACAATTTTTTTTAGTTCTACCTTTTTATGTAAATGTAAATTATTTAGATGGATAATGCCCTCATAAGGCGAAACGCGTCTCAGAAAATTAAAAAGGTAGAACTTAAAAACAAATGTTTTTATTTCCATATGTGACATTAATGCTGATCAAATTTAATAGTTTTGATTAAAAAAAATTTCCTATGGCGTTTAGGATGTTTTCACAATCCTCCATTCATCTAAGGGCATTTACATGAGAGTCTAAAACAATAAGAACTGCGCACAATCGAAGACTCTCTAACAATCTGGATGAATTTAGAATTAAGTATGTAGACTATTTCGGAAATTTCGAAAACATCGGGTCTATAAATACGCGAGAAGCTTCTAGAACTCGAGCGGATATAAATCGCGCGCAGGACGCGCGGAAAAAAGTATTGTTGTGACGTTTCAGCGATCGCATAGAAAACAGGGACAAAAATTAAGAGAGCACCTATAGACGTACCACTATAACTTGGCGTGCGAGGGAGGGCGTCGCTGTCGCGTAACAGAAATTGTCAGGGTGTAAATTTATTACACAATACATAATGTACGGTAACCGGTGTCGTATTAAATACAGAAATTTGGTCGGGCAGCACTAAAGAAACCATGCAGTAATGGCGGCCGTTGTATCTGTCAAACTGTCAGACGGTAATATCGGTCCATTATTCGCTTTTTCAGCTTCGCAAAACTTTAATACTTCATTGGCAATTGTTCTTGCACCATCCCGGACTGTTTAGGATGTTTTGGACATGATAATTCAGTGTATATTGGTAATCAAGATGACACAGCTCGCGCTCAAAGACGAGAATGAACTGAATGACAGGGCGAGGGGTTACCGCCGGGTGCGGGCGGGACGGGTTTTAGTTCCAAATTCGCCGCACGCCAAGTTACGTTGGGCAAGCAATAACGGGCGTTTGGAAATAAGTGCGACCACAGACTGAAAAGACGAATGTAAATGTTCCGTAGACGAGTGATTAGCGCTCTAATTAAATTCGTTTCCAGTGACTTTAGTTAAATAGTTTTCTTCTTTTTCTTTTAATAGATCTGTTGATCTGAGATACAGAAAACCACGCCTCCTGGGATGACGAGGTCCAGCTATCCCTCCAATTTGAAAAAACCAATATAATTTCTAAAAATCCGAAATTATACCATAATTATTAAATTTTTTTAACGAAAATTTGATAGATATTCTTGATCAACGCCACGAGTCTGCTTGCCAAGTTTCAGCTCGATTGGATCACGGGAAAAGGGTTAAAAATCGATCCAAAGTTTTTCACCCGGCAAGCCGGCAAGCAAGCAGACGCCACGAGTTAAAAGAATGGAAGTAAAAACGCGCAAAAAATTCTAATACTCTGCCACCGCAAACTCAGGTCGCTGACTCTTGGTCTTCCAGCGATGGCCGACGGAATCTGCAGACCATCCTGCAGCCGAACTTCTTGAAGAGCGTTCCGTATAGCGCTGTGCCTTCTAGAAGCTTCTGGGGCTTCTTCTTCTTCTTCTCGTGCCCTGTCCGTTTACCGGACGTTGGCTATCATGCTGGCTATGCGGACTTTGTTTACTGCGGCCCGGAACAGCTCCACAGTAGACTGGCCAAACCACTGTCTCAAGTTTTTCAGCCATCAAGTCCTCCTTCTCCCAGGGCCACGACTTCCGGCAATCTCTCCCTGCATTATGAGATGCAAGATCTCGTACTTCTCTGGATGTCTCATCACGTGTCCCAGATATTGAAGTTTTCGGATTTTGATTGTTTTAATAACTTATTTTTCTTTATACATCCGAGCCATAACATCTTCATTCGTAACTCTGTCCATCCAGCTTATTTTGAGAATTCTTCTATAGATCCACATCTGCACATCTATAGATCTGGGGCGGTCGCGTCAAACCAGGCCGGTGCGGCTTGCAACTGTTTGGGAACGTCCGCCAGGGTGCACGCCAGGTCAACGAGAATCACTTTCTCCGCCAATCAAGCGGCGCGATACACGCCGCGCACACCACCTCGACTCGGCTGCGCGACTCCACGGCCGCGCGCGCCGGTAGCAGAGGATAGAATGCCGCAAACGCGGCCGCTAAACGTAAGCGCGAAGTGAATTAAACAAGGAGAGCCAGTGTTTTACCGAGTTATTTTGTTTTTTGTGTCTCTGTCCGCGTCTCTTTAATTAAAATAAAATAAAAACATACTACGATTTCGCGATAATTTTATTTGTTGTGAAAGTCTTAAAATGAAATATGTAAAAGGACGTCAGTTATGATTGGTTACAGCTATCAAACATAATAATTTTGTTTCTGTCCGTCCGTAACTTCGTGTAACGTCCGTGACAATTTCGTTGGAATTCTCGACCCCGGGCCAGCTAACCCGAACCGACCGCTTAACGCATGTTGCTGCCGCCGCCTCTCTAAAAAGATAACATAAATATATAGGGCTTTGCAAAGACGCGAACCAATATTTCGTATTTTTGTGGTTTTTCGGTCATGTTTAGGTAAGTACTGAATAAAAATGTTCCACCATGGCAACCCGTTTGCCTGAGTATTTGTGTGGCTATTTAGAGATCTAAAATGATCAAAACATTTAAAAAAAAATAAAAACATTTTTTTCACCATCCCGAACGAAAATAACAACAATCAAAACTCCCCAACCGCGCAGCCCTACAACTCGGTGCCCAAGTGCCGAAACTCCTTACAGGAAACGCTCGCGGGCACCGAGAAAAATCCGAATCTCGGTGCTGGAATTCCGCCCGCGACTCGGACAGCGTTCTAAATGCGAAACACGCGTGAAAATGCGATTTTCGCAGCGCGCGCCGTCTCGCTCGCGCCGCGGGGCGCGCCCGGCGCGCGCGCGAGGGAGACGCCGCGCCGCGCGTGCATGTTTTTTTCGCCGCGCGAAAAGGTAGCGCCGTCCCTCGCGCGCGCGCGGGGAGGGCGCCGCGCGGGAGCGGGACGGGGATAGGAAATGAAAAATGAAAATGTTTCGTATTTTTTATTTTATTTTTGCGTTTTAACCGGTTCCGGACGGTATTGTCGGTGTGTTTTGATTGTCGCCTTATCGATGACATTTCGCGCAACCATAAAAATGATGGTCAACTGTTATCTGAGCACTCGACTTTGCCATTTGAGTATTTACTCCGATATAGTACAAATTAGTACAATGCATGTAAGGTAATGCAATTTCGGGTCTATTTTCATCGCTTATTCAGTGATGGCGAAATAACTAGTGATGCAACGAATACTACTTTCGCGAATACGAATATCAAGCAAACTATTCGGCGAATACAAATACGGATAATTCAACAAGGTAGTAAATAATACACCACTGTTCTTTTTTTATTAAGAGATTTAATAATTAAAATTTAAGTTTGTAACAATTACGTTTGTACATTCCCGGCGGTCGAAAATAAATATCGCTTTTTTCACGCTTACGGGAGGTCACGTTATTAGATTTAATTTGAAATTATTTTATAAGGGTTAACACTTTTACGAGCAATACGTATTACAAAACAAAAACTACATGAAATGAGCACCTAACCTTATTAATAACCCAACGAAATTAGATGAAAGAACTCATGTTATGCTGTGAAACAAGTAACAATTGACAACTTGAGAACTCAACAAATACATTCATTCAATGTTAGGGGAATCTCCGATAATAGAGTGCGTAGGTGTGTTCGGATACACGGTGCTCAGCCGAACCGTAATTTGCGTTGCGTTCAGTTATAAATAGTTTGCTTTTAATATTCGTGATGATATTCGAATACGAATATTCGGTAGATATCTACTATTCGGCAAATACGAATATTCGTATTCGTTGCGTCACTAGAAATAACTATGTGGCAACATTATTATCATTAGTAAGGAGAAAATACTTTCACATTTTACGAGTGTGTTTAAAATGATCCCCAGATGATCATCATTAATAATTAAAACTAGCCGTACAAAAATGAAACGGTTCGCGTCTTTGCTAAGCCATAATATATACATACAGTGAAGAGTACCACCACACACCCAAGGCCGTTTTATGAGCAATAGCTCCCATATCGGCCCTATACTTTCGCCATCCAATTCGGTATTTTTTTATGCTAGAGTGGCATCCCCCCGCGATACTTAGAGGTGTCCACACAAAACCGCTTCACCGTCGTCGAAAGCAAACCATACAATATACAATAAAAAAACAATAGAATGAGACATACAATTATATACATACATATATGTGAAGAAATACCGTAGGGATAGTTAAACTAGGTACAATAGTGACTCCCCTGAGGGAAAAATGGACATAAAGTTGTACAAAACAAAGGACTCTCTAATCTAGTAGATATATACATATAGGATATTTTTGACGGTCCACGTAGAGGCGGTGGTACCAGTTGGCATTTGCGCTTCCGAGGTTAGCGCCCTACTAGCTGTGTAATTTCGTTTTTTCAGCCGTGAATTTGAACGTAATCACGGACGTTACAGGAAGTTACGGACAGACATACAACGAAATTATTATGTTTGATAAATTATAGTTGTCTCTCTGATATTGGAAAGAATTGTCACGGGTTCGTGTCTGTGGAAGGCAAATAAAACACTTACAACAATTAAAAAAAAACTAAAACGGTTCCGTATTCAAAAGTTTTGAAAATATACAACTTTCGAATGAATGAATGTGACGAATATCCGACAATTGGGTCGTCTTCGCAATGAATAATTTCTCGAATATCACTTTTAATCGTTTTTGACACGATGACAAATATATATTTAAATAAAAAAACGATCGTAACATTCGCAAGCAAGCAGAATCTGACAGCTGAGAAGAATTCAACGCGGCGTTGTTAGTTCTGGTATCGCACTTCCGCTACGTGTTCCGCCGCTACATGCTGCGCGCGCGGCTTCCGTATAGACGTACCACTATAACTAGGCGTGCGAGGGAGGGCGTCGCTGTCGCGTAACAGAAGTTGACAGGTGTAAATTTATTACACAATACATCATGTACAGTGTCCGGTGACCGGTGTCGGAGCCTTTAATAGAAATTTGGTCGGGCAACCTGACAAACGGTAATATCGGTCCGTTATTTGCTTTTTCAGCTTCGCAAAACTTTAATACTTCATTGGCAATTGTTCTTGCACCATCCCGGACTGTTTAGGATGTTTTGGAC